>JAJHUR010096950.1:0-15901 GCA_027495735.1 Lutjanus campechanus
GTTTTAGAGTTACTCTAATCAAGGTTACACACCAGCTGTTACATGAACAAGGCGCACTGATTAACAGTCATCGTGGTAGATCAGAGCTCTTAGCTTTCATATTTCTGTGGGGAACCCTGACTTCAGCAGGGTGTAGCCATTACAACATTATCATTTTCTTGAATACTGAAGCCAAGACCTGACTGGTGCATGTGTGTCACCTCATCTGTCTGACCATCTGCTGTGTGGTTTGATCCAACAGGAGAACACCTACCTGTGGAGGACATCATTGTACCTGGCTGCCTCAGCCAGCGCAGAGTTCTTTGCTGACATTGCTCTGGCTCCCATGGAGGCTGTCAAGGTTCGTATCCAGACCCAGCCAGGCTACGCCAACACCCTCAGACAGTGTGTACCCAAGATGTTCGCAGAGGAGGGTATCTGGGCGTAAGTGTCATATCTTCTTATTCTTTCTCACCTTTCAGGTTTAATAATGCTGAGGTTTCTCATAAATGAATGGTTGCATTAGAAAATAACACGCTCCTTAGATCCACCTCTGGAGGGCGCTGTGCTCTGCACAGAGCTCCTCAGCAGCTTTCTGGCTGTACAGTTGGAGGTGCTTGAGTCATTGGCGTGTGAGAACAGTCTACCTGTCCCTCAGCCCACCTGCAACACTGGCAACCCTGTCCTCTACAGACAGGGAGCTCCCACTGCTGCAAGCCTGAGGGACGGACACACTGAACAGTTAATGTGTGCATTGTCATTTTCAGCTTATCACATTAGAATATGAGTGGATTATCGTACTTTTTTTTGGTGACAAAACCATAAGATTTTCTCTTTTTCTGAATGCAGTGAACACAGTTCGTTCTACGGTGTTCTAATGTAGTTAGAACTGAAATGTCTGGGCTGTGTTAGACTTTCTTGTGGAGTCATTTGGATGGTTCATAAAACTCATTTTATTTAAGTCATAATGTGACACAGCCCATTTAATGTCATTTAATTTTCAAAACACAATTTGATCAACATACAGAGCAAACTTACAGATGACGTGTTTAAGGGCACAGAGAGAAGAGATGAATGGAGACGCCAACCATGTGGTCACGTTTCACGTCAACAGTGAAGGGCTGCTGATAAATGTAGTTTTAGTCACCTGCTTGTCCTTCATCCTCCACTGTAACAATCTCTTTTTTCACCTCATCTATCAACCACATCATAATTATTGAAACTAGAGAGGGAGGAGCTCAGGGTTGCTAATATGCTTTGTTGCTACATTGAGGACTTTTCAGACCCTCTGCAGGGCTCCAGACTAACTTTTTTTACTAGGAGCACAGTGGCCCCTAACTTAAAATTTTAGAAGCGCAAGCAGAAATTTTAGGGGCGCACACTGAAATCGACTTGCAAAGTTAATATTCATATTTCCTCTCATTTTCACTGTATTACTGATAAATACTTGAACAATAAATGAAATTAAATATTATATTGGCAATGAACTAGGCCGTGTTAAACTTTAATATCAATTTGGCCTCCTCAGCGCACTGGTTAGCAGCCTCTTGTCTTCTAAATGCAACTCAAACTGCGGGTTCTATACACTACTTATTACATGCTGTGTCCTACTGTACATGAGTTGTTGCGGTGGCAATTTAGCAGAGATTTTAAAAAAAAAAGTTAGTTTTCTCCGAGGTACACTTGAACACAACACACCTATCTCCCTATGTTGCTGCTACAGCTGCTGAGTCTCTCTTCTCATTACTGCCAGCCTAAGGTTTTAAGTTTGTTTATCTGGAAACTAAATCGGTTAAAACAACGGGGAACAACGGGTGTGTAGTTCACTGAGTGATTCGTTCACAGAGTGTCGGCAACGCGGCGCAGTCGGCGTACGCGGTCCCTGCAGCGGCTGGCCGGCTACCCGCCCGGCGCTGCTGCGTGCTGCGGCAGCTGTGCTGCTGACAGCTGTGCTGCTGACAGCTCAACTGAACTGAGAAATGAACGAATCACTTGAGGAAGTGATTTGGTTCAGTACGTTCACTTAAAAGATTTGTTCTTTTTAACGAATCGTTCACGAACGACACAACGCTAGTTCGTCTCCTTTCTTCTTCTTTTGGAGTTAATGTCGTTTGGCAAACCAGCGCATGTGAGCAGAAGTTTGTCAGCAACAAAAAATATTCAATAATAATTTTAAAAATCGGCAAATTTGCACATGTGCGAGTAGATGAAAAATTTACTCGCACTGTCTCAAATTTTAGTCGCAAAATGCGACCATTTAGTCGCAGTCTGGAGCCCTGCTCTGTGAGAACTGATTTCTAAAAATGACTGGTGACAAATTAAATGACTTATTCACACCATCACAGAAATCTATTCAGCACATTGTCATTCATTCCTGTGTATACTGCTAAGAGTAACTTGGAGAATCACCTATTTGCCCATTTGATTATTGAGATTTCATTCAAGTTCTGATTGAATTGATTTTATTTGAATTGACACCCCCAGTAAATAGTTTGATCTTCTACCTCCCTTCATGAGTTTTTAAAAACCTTTTTACTTGAAACATGTCCCTATAGTGAGATTATATTTATTTTATGTGGCTTAAGGTGATCTCTCTGCTGCTGCAACCAACACAAGCACTAGTTACAGTAAATCATCCTCAGTGTTTTAATCTAACAATGGTCGACGGCCTTCAGATTTTTCCTTCAGTGTCTAAAACAAACTGGTCAGTTGCATAAAATATTTGATTAAGGTGACTCTGTTAATAACCATAAGAATGATCATCCCAGAGTCTTTGGAGATAAATTTTGGCTTTATTGTTGCTGTTAAACAATCATCCTGAACAAGCTCAAAATACTCACATGGAGCGTTGAGATGGTGAAAAGTAAAGCTAATTTTATATCAGAAGTACTCAGACCCTACAATGAAGGCAGTGTTTTGAAAACACATAGACAGTGGTCCACAGAGGGGACTACAAAGGGGAAAAAAGTCCATAAAGAATCCAAGTGTCCACATCTGTACAAGAAAGAAGCTGAATTGTTTTCCAGATCTGTGGCTATTTCTCTTGAGTTCATATCTCCACCCCTCCTTCCTCTCCAGTTTCTATAAGGGTGTGGTTCCCCTGTGGATGAGGCAGATCCCCTACACCATGATGAAGTTTGCCTGTTTTGAGCGCACTGTGGAGCTGCTCTACAAGTATGTTGTTCCCAAGCCCCGCAGTGAGTGCACCAAACCTGAGCAGCTGGTCGTCACCTTCGTGGCTGGTTACATCGGTGAGTAACGCAACAGCTCAACAGAAGTCAGTGTAGAAAACACTATCCAGTTACTTTTCTCAACACTGCAAGAGTTGATATTTAAAGAAAGGTAGAAAACTAATCGCTTAATGAAGCACTAACAGTTTAGATAATTTAAAATCATGGCTGCTGTTGAATATTTCTTAGTATTGTAGCTCCACATCAGCAGTATTGATCATTTTCATCTGATTCCAGTAATCCTGCCTCATTTTGAACTGGTATTAAATGTGTTGTATACATAGCAGTTATTTCAGTTGTCTGTGTGTGTGTTCTCTGTGCAGCTGGTGTGTTCTGTGCTATCGTGTCCCACCCTGCTGACTCTGTGGTGTCTGTGCTGAACAAGGAGAAGGGCAGCACCGCTGCCCAGGTCCTCAAGAAGCTGGGACCCAAAGGTCTGTATATCAATGAGTCCACGGTAATGTATGACATGAGGATCTGTTTAACACGCTCCTTAGATCCACCTCTGGAGGGCGCTGTGCTCTGCACAGAGCTCCTCAGCAGCTTTCTGGCTGTACAGTTGGAGGTGCTTGAGTCATTGGCGTGTGAGAACAGTCTACCTGTCCCTCAGCCCACCTGCAACACTGGCAACCCTGTCCTCTACAGACAGGGAGCTCCCAGTGCTGCAAGCCTGAGGGACGGACACACTGAACAGTTACTGTGTGCATTGTCATTTTCAGCTTGTCAAATTAGAATGAGTTGATTATCTTAACACGATTTGTTATTATTTGGTGAAGGAACCACAAGATTGTCTTTTTTCTGAATACAGTGAACACAGCTCGTTCTACAGTGTTCTAATGTAGTCATCTTGTTCCACTGTTGTCACAATCTTTTGAGTTAAAACACAATTTCCCAAGTGTCCAGGCTGTGTTGGACTTTCTCAGACAGCTGAAGTAAAACTGAACCCAGTGAAGTGTTATGTTATTAACAGTGGTCCTGTGAGACTACAGTTGGTCTTGCCTTACTTTCTATTGGAGGGTGGGGCTGGGCTGGGCAGAAAGAGCCATAAAACTGAAGATTGATCATATTCAGCTGGTTTTCAGCTTGACTGGCCATGACTACATCAGATAGATCCAATTTAAACTCATGTACCACACAATGTTTAACATCACGCACACAGCTGCACACGGTGTGCGTCAACTGTAAGACTCTTAAATGGATGCAAAAACCAGATGCCTATTTCTGTTCATACTACTCTCTGGAGTCAATTTAGAGGACGGTTTACATGACGCGGACCTTCACCGACTTGGAAACTATAATATTTAACTGAGCACACAGTCGGATGTTAGACTGACTTTATGAAGAGTTTCATCATGTTGAGAATATTACACTGCAGTCAGTCCACACTGATACAACTGCAAGTCTGTGTCACATTTTTCATAATCAAGTATCAATATGCCAACATTCCATTGTTTCATTGTCATGCTTGCTTGACATACACTTCAGTGATGGCTGCATCTTCAAGGGTATAAAACACAGTATGCAAAAAGTCAGTATTCACTAGAGAGAAAACTAAAAATATTACCTGAGAAAGAAAATGCTGAAGTGCCCCCAGCCCTGTGTGGAATGAGGTGAGAACCAGACTGTACTGTGTCTGACTGATGTATGTGTGTCTCTGTCCAGGTGTCTGGAAGGGTCTGGTCGCCCGTATCATCATGATCGGTACTCTGACCGCCCTGCAGTGGTTCATCTACGACTCTGTCAAGGTCTACTTCCGCCTGCCCCGCCCACCTCCCCCCGAGATGCCCGAGTCCCTGAAGAAGAAGCTCGGCCTCACAGAGTAAAGCCCCCTCCCCTCCATCCCTCCACTGAGCCGCAGCAGTCTCCATTCGACACCTCTGAACCCCAAAGTTCCACAGCGCACACATGGCAGTTTTCTATATTTATGTCCTCAGCTCCTGCTGTTCTGACAGATCAGAGCTCAGGGCTGCTGCTACTACTCATGTATATTTAAAACAAGCGAGGAGAGAAGATGGAGCTGTCACTCTTGGCTGACCAAGAGTCAGACAGCAAATGCTCTTCAGTAGAAACACTTGTCTGGTTTTATCAATTCCTGTCATTAGAAAATTGTTGAAATTCTAATAAAAGAATTAAATTCCCTGGAAAACACTTGCACTGTTTGTTTTTGAACTTGGTCTTTACCAGTTTAATCAGTTCAGTAGACCTACAAGTCTGGGATGAATTATCCAGGTAATGAAACCTTGTTCTGTTCGTACCTTTATTGAATCACAGTTCAGCACTGAAGGAAAAGTCAAATTTAAATTTATAATGAGCAGTTTCATAATAAAGTACTCAACTAAAACTCTTATAGTAAACTTGTCAGGTTCAGTTGTGAAAGGGGACTTAATTATCCCTGTACAGTAGTTCATATATTTTTGATTTAACCCACGTGGTGGTTTTCACATTGATTTTCAGATGTGTTTGTCAGCACAGTGAACTACAGCACTGTGTCGATGGTGCAGTTTAAATCAGTTCATCATTAACAGCACCAAAGTCTGTAATACAGTTTATCTCAGACAATTTTTAGTAGTAAGTAACTTTGCAATTTTAACATTGTTTTCACAGGTTTTCTTCCAGTCAGCCATTGGTGGGTAATTTCCTTAAAGGGATAGTTGAGCCAAAAATGAAAATTCACTATCTGCACACCTTCATGCTGATTGAGGGTCAGGTTTATTTTGTTAGTCCACAAAACACTGCTGGAGTTTTACAGGATAAGTGTTGCAGAATCTCCCAAACAGTGGAAGTGAATGGTGACCAGTTTTTAAACAAATAACTGGAAAGAAACCATAAAATTCCTCCATACTGCTCATCTGGTGTCATCCAAGTCTGCTAAAGTCCCAACATGCTCTTTACATACCGTCACACTACACACACCCATTTCAGACTGTGCATGCGCACATGAATGTGGCTCCAAGCTAAAGATCTACAGTGAAGATTCAGGTTAAAAACATGGTGTAAATAACATTTTTTTTGCAAATTGCAAAACCAATTTCTAAAGCATTTCACATTTACATCCATGTTTACTAGCTTGCGCTCTTCTTCCTTGCTTTTCTTGGCACATCGTTATCACCACCCATAGATTGTTACAATTTAAGTGGAATTAAAGCCAGATTTTAAAGTTAATTTGACTTTAAAGTCAGAACTCAGATTTTTCCCACATTGCCCTAATCCTCTTCCATATCATACCATACTGGATGGATGTTACAGTAGTGAATAGAGTAAATAGAATCCCTCATATGATCAATAACTGTCTCAAGTACATAAATATTTTCTGTTGAGGTTAAAGTAAAACAGTGGTATGGTCCTTTAATTTTAAATATAGAAAATTGAATTTCTCTGGTGTCAGTATGTCAGAACTTTAATTCAGCACAATACTGGGCTAAATTAAGCTTCCACCTTTGAGTTGCCTCTGTCCCTACAGGTTGTTCTTGTTTTCTAGCACTAGAGGGAGTACTTACTCCACTGTTTCTGTTTGGTGGACTTGACCCTTCAGTTAAGTGGAGATGGGAGCTGCATTCAGGTCCTGTCTTTAGTAAAATAGCAGCACTGTAATATTACAAGTATTTGCATTTAATATCTTACTTAAGTTATTTTCTGTCTGTAAAGAAAGAATATTTCAATTCAGTGAACTTGTTACAGGAGAGATGGGAGTGTCTGTATCTTGAAAGGAAAGAGAGGTTGGTAAAAGCATTGGTGGACGTCTGAGGGGCAGGAGTGAAAAATTAAAAAGTTTGCATTATGTTTTCTTCACTTTATGCAGCCTAGAGCGCACTTCATAGGGCACGTAAAGTTTTCTCCACTGTAAGGCACCCTAGATCGCACTTTAAAAGCCACTTCATCGTGTTTTCCCCACTGGAAAGAAAGATTAGAGGGTACTTCATAGGGCACTTCATCGTGTTTTCTCTACTGTTATGCAGTTTAGAGGGCATCCATAGGGTGCTTAAAGTGATGATGGGTGAAGGTCTTCAGTTCACAAAACAATCCTGGAGTTTTAGGAGAAACAGGGTAGCAGCCTCATCCAGTACAATGGCAGTGAATGGTGACCACGGATAAAACGTTAAAAATAGCACACAAAACAAACACAAAATGTCTCCATCCTGCTTGTGTGGTGTAATCCAAGTGTCCACGAGCCGCAACATTAAAAATTAACCGCAAAAGATGCCATTTACGCCATGTTTTTAACAGAAATGTCAACTGTAGCATGTAGCCGGTAGGATGTAAACATGGCGTCGATCTCGCGAGACTTCCGCACGTGCGTCCATAAATACATATACGAAGGATTGTTTTCTGAACTGAAGACCTTCACCCATCATCACATCGGTATAGTGGTGAGTACATACTGAGTGGGTTATTCTCACAAGGTGGAATATCGCTTTAATGTTCTCTCCACTGTAAGGCACCTTGGAAAGCACCTCATGGGGCACTTCATGTTTGCGCCACTGGACTGCAGCTTAGAGGGCACTTCAGAGGGCACTTCATCATGTTTTCTCTACTGGAGGGCACTTTAGAGGGCACTTCATCATGTTTTCTCTACTGGAGGGCACTTCATAGGGTGCTTCATCATATCTTCTCTAAGGTACCCTAAGATCCCTGCATCACATTTTCTAGATTGGAAAGCACCCTAGAGAGGACTTTATAATGTTTTCTTCATTTGAAGGATATTCCAGAGGACACTTTACCAGGTTTTCTACACCTAAGGACACCTGATCACGTGTTATTCACTTGAAGGGCTCCTGAGAGGGCTCTTTACCACACTGTCTTGGACACTGCACTGTACTTCCTCATGTTTTATCTATCATAGGGGCATTTTTGCTGTTTTTTTTCCCCAAACATAGGAGGACTAGGGGGTGCAGTTCAGTCCACCAGTGAGTAAAAGAGTTATGAAAAATGAAACCAAACAGAACAAACCCTTATTTAAGATGAACTGGTGCGTCTCAGGTTTCTGTAGCTTTAGCTGGATTCCAGTCAGTATTTTTGATTTGCATGCATCCACTGTACCTGAGAGTTTATGTTGTAGGCCCATTATACCAGCACCTCCTCATGATGCTGGTAGTAATGGAGCAGGGGGGCATCATGAAAGTCACACGCCACATTTCAGACTGGGTTAGCAGCAGCTAATGTGTGTGTGCGTGTGTGTGTAAACTGTAATGTATCACAGAGCAGATTTAGCTGCTGCTGCTGTTATTAGAATCTATTTGTTTGCTCATAAAATAGGCAGTTTATACACAGGCAACAACAGCGCTGTCTTCTGCTGGGAACAGGATGCATCTCTGTGCCTGCGTTTGTGCCTAACAGCGCTTGATGACAGGGTAAGGTTGCAAGGGGTGATGGGAAATGGATTCCATTTATGTGTTGCCTGTTTGTGAGATCGTAGTGTCATTTCTGTCACTGAATAAAACATCGACACCATGAGAGATAAAAAGGTTTCACACAGCTCTCATCACAGCAGTCATTTCCACATGTAACCTGGACATTTGTTCCATATTTGAAATCTGCGAGCCTGACAGCCTGTCTGTCTGTCTGTCCGTTGTCTGTCCACCCTGTTAGCATTGTTCTTGCTGCTGACTTCCACTCAGCTTCAACAGTATCTGCGATCTATTTTCAGGCTCCATCTCCAGCACGTCTGCCTGCTGATGGAAACAGCTGTGGGCTCCATCAGGGACAGTTAGGCTTCAGGTCCAGTACAAACAATGTTTCCAGCACTCTGTGCCAAATCTAGACAGGCAGAGCAGAGTGAGATATATTACACCCCAACGACCCCCATGAACCTCCAGCTTTAATGTTTTTTCAACAGCATTTTTGCTCTCTTCCAAGGCTGGGTGATTTTTCTGTAAAACAACAATCTCTATTTTGCAGAGTACTATGGTCATGACTATTAGTGCTGACTCACCAAGGAAACTTTTAATGCGTTTTCAGCTACATACACATTCCTCAAAGTGTTAAGACTGACAACATGCTTAGATTTTTGTATTATTAAGGGACTGCATCCAAGCAAAAATGCAAAAGGACAAAGGGGAGCAACTAAGCAACAAAGAAATAAAAGATTCAACCTAACACAACATAACTACACAGACCTGATCCTAATTATAATTGACACAGAGGGGGTTATAACCAGACAGACTAGTCCTAGAAAGAGAAAGAGAAACTTGACAACAGCATTAAAGATATTACAGACTTAACGATATCCAAGCATGAATGGCCAATCAAAAGAAATATAGTAGTGAAGGTCTGTTTGTCTGGGATGTGATGTATCTTAAACTTGTAGGGCTGCATTGCAAAGTATCACTGGGTGATTCTGTTGTTTGAGTCCTTCATCATCTCCAGCCTCTTCAAGGCCTTGTGTTCCATTTCTAGAACTTTTTTCCCAAGAGGTAGTATCTTAGAGGGACCAAGGCCCATTTGACAGACTGGAATTCCTTCTCTACCGTAGAATAGCAGGGCAAGGGCTTCAGACTTATGAATGCAATGGGGCGGCGATCTTCTGCCCAGCCCACAATCCAAGGCATCTGTTTGCAAAGTGAAGGCCTGCTGAAACAACACAGGATGTCCGCTCAAGGAACGCTGGATCTCTCTGAAGATGTTCTTTGCTTCCTCTGACCAAAGCAGCTGATTGGGCTCCTTGAGGCTGGTCATATCTGTAAGCAGCACAGCAGCCTTGGCAAAGAAAAAGTTAGGAATGAATCTGTGTACCAACCTGCCATCCCTGGGAAGGAACTGAGTTGGGTTCTGGTCTGGGGCAGAGGGCAGGTTCAGGTGACCTGGACTTTCTGGGCCTGAGGGGTACATTTGACCGAGTTATTTGTGGGACCTGCAGTGTGGAGGCACTCAAAGACCACCTCGATGTTTCAGGTGTTCTTCCCTGCTCTTACTGCACACTGCAATATCATCCAAGTCAACAGAGGCAACATGTGACTGACCATTCAGTACCTGATCTGTGAGCATGTGGAATGGAGACAGAACTCCATGAAATCTAAAAGGCAAACTGGTGAACTGGTCAAACCAAGGTCAAGGAGTCTTGTGTCTTGTCAGTCAGCTCACAGGACCTACAATAGCCTTTAGAAAAGTCAGCAGTGGTGAGGTATTTTGCCTTGCCTGAAATGTTGTAAGTAGTAGGACCAAACCTCTGAGTTACCTTGCTACGTGGCCAGGAGCTTGCACTTCTCTGTGGTCATTACCACTACTTCCTGGCCAGGATGAAACTTCCTCTCCTGGGCATCTTGATCATACCAGGTTTTCTGATATTGTTGAGAGGCAACAAAGCAAAGAGGAGACAGGGTAGCAACTGGTCCCAATCTGAGCCAGTTTCAGTGACAAATTTCTGAAGCATTTGCTTTGATGTGTGGTTAAACTTTTCTGCAAGTCCATCAGTCTGTGCGTGGTAGAGTGTTCTCTGTCCCCTGATGTAAAATGCCACAGCCTTGGCTTGAATTCAAGGGTATTTTGTTGCATAATCTGTATTAACCAGCATGATGGGAGCCACAATATTGATGCCCAGGTTCACAGGAGGTGCTGATGACACTGGCTATGAACTTGGTTTTCTGGCATTGAGGGCAACTCCTATAAAAATGGACAGCATCTATACATAAACCAGGCCAGGGAAGGCAACAACTGATAAAATGTGACCCAAAGAAATACTAACACTGGTAGGAAAATTATTAGTGGAAGACCGGAGTTGGAGTTTTTTTTCCCCCTTTTCGTTGAAAAAGGATAGTCTGGCTTTTTTTAGACAAGCTGGGGATCTTCCAAAGAGCCCTTAAAGTCCCGAAAGATGATAACTTTTCATCTTGTGTGCAGAAGATACAAACTGATTCATTTATAATTTTAAGAATACAGGGTTAAAATGATGCAACTTACAACAGTAAAGCTGTAAGTTGAAGCACATGATGAGTCACAGTTATTAATGTTGCTGTGGTTACGTTTCACTTTCACACAACTCAGAGTTTCCACAAGGTTGGAGTGGCAGCTCTGTGGTTTTGAACATCTTTGAAAATGAATAGGTCTCACTGAGAGTACAGTAAAACTGGGTCAGTTTGGTGAGTCTATATGTAGAGCAACTTTCAAACACAAGGGAAATTCAGAAGGCTTTACAGAAGGAATTAAAGTGTCTTCTAACAACATTTACAAAGCAGTGACATGGCAGATGCCTTGAAATTAGTTTTCGCAATTTTTTTTTTAACAGTGCAGAACAGAATCATTTTAAGCAGTGTTTCCCAAACGTCATTCCTGGGGACCCACCTTTTAAAAAAGACAAACCCGTCATGACCTAAGTCACAATAACCCTCACCAAAAATAAATTCTTGGCGGAGTTCATTGGTGCATAAATGAACATTCCTGAACATTTTTACTGCCATTTCTGCATCACCTTATATTATCTCAACACTTGACTGAAAACATATACACATTAAAACTTTAGAAATGATAAATGAATACATTTAGGCTGAGTTAACAGGCCATCTCATTGTTTTATTTAGCCTACTTCATAAATGAGTCAAAATAAGTGCATTTAGACAGAATCAACAGGCTCTTGTTTTTTCTCTCAGTCTTTTATTTATTTGGGGACCCCAAAAAAATCTCCTGTGATCCATCTGTGGGTCCCGACCCAGTCTTTAGGAATGACTGATTTTTAAGTTAAAAATACCCATTATTTCATGTTCTGTGAAATAATGAGTGAAATAATAAGTGAGCAGAACTTTGAAACAAATTTTCACAACTTATTACAACTAATTAATGTGAGCATTTGGTTTTACAGTATATGTATAGAAGTAACTGTACACAATTATCTGTGTATGTTTTATGTGAGTGTATCATGAAGGGGCTGAAACTTTCTTTTCATTGGGCAACCTAGTGTTGTAGAATGAATTATGAAATAAATCACCTTGATTCTTTGATGAATGATGTAGTCTGTAAAATAACAGATCATGGCGAGGGCAGTGCTGCTGGATCTCCCAATAAAGGTTTGCTTTCAGAACTGGCACCATTTTCATTGAGCTTGCAGGTCTGAATTTAGTAACTTAAATCTCCCAACAGATGAATTAAATGACCAAATCCAGCTGCCATGCAGTGAGGCTGTCTCTTTAGGGGCCTCTGGGGTTCTAAAGGCAGTTGTCCTCCTTTCCTGGTTGCTAATCCAGCCTTGTCACAGAGGCAAAGTGGGGCCCACAGGCAGTTTAGATGTTTACATTATACTTGGAGCGTAGTTTATATCTTTAATACCTACTTGCCAAGTTCCTGAGTGAGGTGGGAGAGAGTGAGCAGTGGCTCCACAAAGACGAGGAACAGGGGCTGAGGAGACGGCGTTGGCGCATGTGCAAACTCATTCATCTGTGTATTCATGCATCCAGCTATTGTCCTTCCAGCCCCGTCTGGAGTTCTGGAGGTCACTCTGAAATAGCAGCTAGTGTTCCTGGTCACATGGACAAGGGGGCCTGGCTTGGCTTGCTGTGAGGAATTTGCAGTGGGAGGAATTCACTCCACAGCAGGCCTGCCTGGGAAGTAGCAGGGAGGGAGCTGGAAAAGTCAGACCAGACAGGGTCACCACAAGGACGAACTTGTACGACATCTATTTTACATCTGTCTCTGCATACAGCTGGATCTCTGTAGGCCCACAGCCAAGATCTGAGAAGATTTTATAATCAGGGTTTTAGAAATGATTAACCAATGGCTGAATGTGTCAAGAGTACAGTGAGGTTTGTTAATAATGTTGTGGATCACAGGTACAGTGTCAAGGCTTCACCGTGGCCTCATTTAACTTTAAGGTCACTCAGTGCAGATCTCCACCAGGCAACAGATGGTGAAGCACCTAATGCAATGACACCACAACTGCAACCAGTGGAGATTTGCAAAGTGTTTTTGTACAGTATAGTCTCTATAGAAGCACAGAATAGTGTAATGGTAGTGTAACCAAACGTCCTGGCTTCACCTAACTGTATAAACTTAAAGGTGTAGTTAGCGATGCGAGAGAAAACGAGTAGAGAGGTTGTTGATATTTGAAGTGTAAATGAATACAGACCCACCCCTCCCTTCATACTCCACCCCGGGCTCTACCCTCAAAGTTCATAGAGGCGCATTGTCATGGAAACGGCCGTAGAAACTAAAGCAGCTGAAATAGCCAAGTTGTGAGTTAGCACACTGCTAAGCCGCAAAGCTAAGGTTAGCTGACCCGTCAGACAACTGTACCCACAACTCGACTGCTGTTATAAATAGATAACATCACAACAACAGTACATTTTGGCAGATTAGACAATATGATGTATGCCTGACGGCTGTTACTGTTATGTGAAGCACCACAAAGATAATGTTGCTCACCTGTCCAGTAGAAAGACGGCGACCTCCGCATCTGTTTTTATTCCGTTTTTTTAAATTTATGCTCCTCTGACCGTTTTCTCTTAGGCTGTTTTTCAGCCATGGCGAATGCAAAATATCTGTCCCTGATATACCGTCACTCTCTCTTACTCTAACTGTGCACGCTATGACCTACTATCCCCCCCATGTCTGATATGTGCACGAGTATGAACCGGCCCCCTGGGCGTGAGGGGGTGGACCCATGTTTTGGTGGCTCGGTCCGAGCCACAGATTTACCTGCTGAAGTTCAGAGCCCAGGCTGTGAATTGAAACCAGATTTTTTTTCAGCATGCTCTCAGAAGTGACAGCTTGTGGATAGTGAGGAGAAATACAGTGATTTTGACTAAAAGTGCGTCGGATTATATCGCTAACTATGCCTTTAATAAGAAAACAATAAATTGGACGATGAGTCCAAACTTCTCCATTTAATCATTGTTAATCATTTAGAACATTTTGTTATTTATGTAGAATATTTTGTTATTCATTTACATTTTATTTATTCAGAACATTTTGTTATTTATTAAGAATGTTTTGTTATTCATTTAGAATATTTTGTTGTTCTTTTAGAACATTTTGATAGTCTGCATCTTTCATTTGTTTACTAGTGGTGGCTGCACAGATGTAGAGTGGAGATGGTGGTAAAGCAGATGCTTGAGCCACAACAAAGGACAAAATGTGTCTTGCAACAGAGCAGGTAAGCCTTGTTTTTAGCCTAGCAGTTGTTGGTGATTTGTGGCTCAGTCAAATAGGTTTTTCAAAAATTGTGAATCAGCACAACCACAAGACGTTCTTGAGCATACAACCATAAATGTACACAAAAAATATCAGGCTGTTGTGCTGAGCAGTGTGAGAGATTATCTGCAGACAGTAGCTCCAGTCCCATTGGTCATGCACACACATGACCTATCGCAAGATCTCTCCTGGGCTTACGCCTAGTGGAGATAACAAAAGTGAAAAACTGACACACCCTAAACTGACCTTTAACCCGCGCTAAGAACAAGAAAACACCCAGAAACCCTCATCAGTAGAAAAAATGGTCTCAAAGTCTCATTCACACATGCAGCCTTTCCCAGAAATGTTCCAGCTTTTTGCCTTGAGGGGGTCGTGTATGAATGAGCACCAGAATTTATTTTCTGGGAAATCTGCAGTGGCAATTTCTCACCTCAGGACCACGTAACATTACAGGGAACGTGCCTGGAAGGCTGTGTTGTGAATCAAAGCAGGAACATTACTGGGAAGGGCCTCGCGCCACCTGTTGGGTCTAGGCTGTCCACTGATTAAGGTCGTTTTGGACTCATTAATAATTTCATTAAGATAACCCACTCAGTACTAACACTACCTTTCATTGAGATCAGAGTAAATATGTTGTATGGTACCATGGCACCATGTAGGGATTTTAGTTTAAGACATTCAAAAATTAAATGAAATTATCAACAGAATTTGAAGTAACTACAGTTCTGACGTGATGTGAAAAATGTCTAGCTGTGTTTCAATTGCAGGAACTAGGAACCTTTGGAGGAACTGTGTTTCCCCTGCACAGACTAAGTTAAGTTCCTGGACATTATTTTAACCCCCCCAAATTCCCTGCTTGGTGGTTAGTACTTTCCAAAAGTACAGGAACGTTGGGAGTGGGGCTTGCAGCACTGAGCATTTTTTTAATTTATGGCAGCGACCATTTTTAAAAATCTGCAGCTAATAACAGTTTGTTTTTTTGTTCACTGTGCTTGAACACACTGACACTGAGTTACAGAGGAAAGTTTACAACAGATGGACTCAGAGCAATGTTGCTGTATAGTTGCACACAAAAAATGATACATCATACCTCAGTGGACTAATTTGCCTAAGATTCATGGGTTCTTGGACAAAGGTGGAAATGGAGACAACAACAGACTGAAGGAACCTTTTAGTTCCCTTAAAAGTAGTTCGGGGATTAAAAGGTCTTAGTACTTTGGGTGGAAACGTGGTTTGTGTTGCTATTAAAGTGAGCATGCTACCTCACTATATCCAGTCTGTCCTGTCCCACCAAGGTGGTTTTCTTGCTGGGGTTGACCGCCAGTAACCCCTGCTCAGGCCTGGCCTCCGGCGGTCTTGGATGATTTGTTTGGTCCCAGTCCCAGTCCAGCCCTGTTCACTGGAAGGCTGCTGAGTAGAGGGTGGCACGGGAGTGGATTTTCACTTCTGTCCCCTCCCGCTCCTTCTAAAATACTCCTGTCCTGTCACGTCTCAATCACATGACAGAGTATATATATATATATATATGTATATATATATATATATATATATATATATATATATATATATATATATATATA
>JAJHUR010096951.1:0-32349 GCA_027495735.1 Lutjanus campechanus
TAAGTTTAGATGCACTGCAGTTCACAGTTCTCCTTACCAATGAAGCTCTTGTATGTTCAAGCAGAACCTAAAGGTTCCCTGTGGAGCTGTTTTTTCTGAGCAGATCCCCGTTTTGTTTATCTGTTGCACATGCACAAGGATTTACGCACATGAGTGATGTGGTACACATTTGTTGAAATGGTATGACACTATTCCTTTGATCAACAGGTAGATATGCTCCAATACACCAGCAAAGACAGGGAAGAGGATGATTGCAGTGTAGTAAACATGGATGTAAACAATGCCAGATCTAAAATGCTTTTTTTTTTTTTTAAATTGGTATCAAAAATCACTTTGGCAGTGTTTTTTGAGGAAGGAAAAATGCTCAGCAAACTTTGCATTTTGGTGAGTAACACTGAAAGTAACCATAACTTGTTTGTTTACAAGAAAACTCCACAGGGTCCCTTTAAGAAATTCTATGGCTTTTGCCAAAAGAAAACTCAAAATGCTTTGTTATACATTTCACACAGCAATTACTGCTTACTGCATTTCCTGATACAGCAACATGCTGTTCATTACAATTCATTGTAAACATGTCTGCTTGTGGTGAGCACAGTCCAAAATATGTGTTAAGTTGTGGAAAAAGTAATTCAAAAAGAGCTATTGTTGTTTGCAGACAATGGAAAGAAAAAAGAAAAAAAAATCACCTAAAATAATATGCATGTACACTACATATGTGTGTTGTGCCCTTAAACAGGGGAATAGTAGTGAGAGAGGAGTGAGGAAAACCACACGCAGCTCTGTCGTTCACTTGTTGTATTGAATGAGACAGCAGAGCTCGTCTCCCTCTACCGGAGCCCTGAGGCATTACCAACTGATCACTAAGCAATCAATCTACCCATACAAGGCTCTAAGGCATTACCAACAGATCACAGAACAACCAACCTACTCATATGAGGCTCTGCATCACCCATCCCCGCTCGTCCACTTATCCAACCGGCCGCATACATCAACAACAAACAATGCTGGCACACATTAGCAATTAATAATGATATTCAATGGTATGAACAGATGACACTAACAGTTATAAAGAAGTATGAAATGAACCTTTTTTTTTTTAATTAACTGTTTCACCTGGGGATGAAGTCTGAGATGAATTACTTTTTTGTTTTGTTTGGTCACATAATAACCTGTCACATGTGCAAGTTGCTTACATCAAAATATTTATTTAAACAATTGGGACACAGATATGTCCTGAATGGGACTTTACAGTTGAAAACGGTTCTCTCTGGTGGACACACTATGTGATGGCACCACTGTTTCCAAGTGGCCTCAATTGTATGTTTGGCATTGCCATACCACAATTAATTGTTACTTATCAGCCCACATACAGTCCCAGTCAAAAGTGTGGACACACTTCTCCTTCAGTGTTTTTTCTTTATTTTCATAAGAAATAGTTCAGATTAAACCAACAGTGTGCAAAGCTGTCATCAAAGCAACAGGTGACTAGTTTGGAAAACCTAAAATATCACAGCACAAAAAACTTTAGCACACTTGTACATCGACAGGTGTGTACAAGAAGACCATGGATAAATAATAAAAAGCAATAAAGACTGCCGCAGACTGTCTTTGACACTAACAATCAAAGATTTAATGACAAAACTGTTAATAAGTCTTTGATTGCAAGTGCAGAAGACAGTGTGCAACAGTCTTTTTGGCTTTTTAAGAATCTAAAGTATAACAATTTTCCCATTGTTTTCCCATTTTTGCTTAATACATAATTCCACATGATTACATATTTCATAGTTTGGTGTCTCCAATGTTAATCTACAATGTAGAAAAATAATACAAATAAAGAAGAAACACTGAATGAGAAGATGTGTCGAAACTTTTGACTGGTACTGTATATGCTGATATAACTAATAAGCTAATATCAGCAGATATATGCTGTATCAATAAAACACCTGGTTGCCATAAATACAATAACTTTTAGTCCAGAGTTGCAGCAGAGCCGTTTAAGGTCACATATCCTCAGGCCATCACAGGTTCTGTGGTCAGCACCTCAGCAAATCAATATTCTTTACCCAACTAGAGAATGCATTTATATTGGCCCACATATAATAGCCTGCAGGTTAACCAGACTGGGCTATTTTTTCTGCTCTCTGTCTATTGAATTGTATTTTGTTCCCTGAGGGCTCTGACACACCACTTTCACCTCCAAGAACTAGCACTGGTAATGGTCTCCTGATCAAACGCTCTTTCAATCGCCTCACATCTTCTGTTAAAAGTTGCACTTGAACACAACACAAAAACTAAAGCTAACAGCCAGCTGACTGCAGATCATCAGTCAGCATCATGGCCAAAAGTAAATCCCTGTTTTATAGTAAACTGGGGGGTGGTGGTGGGGGGGGGTAACGTTTGGTATACATCTTCTCTACAAAGAAAAGAACTGTTGTTCTGTATCCTCATTTGGGCCAGATAGATAATTAATAAATGGAGTTCACATGAGTTACCGCACCCACTGAAATAGTTTTAGGCTGCCTAATAAGAGGAGTGATGTTAGCATGTATTACTCACCTGACTTAAATTACCCTATTCACCCACTGACACGGTTTATTCGGACTCATTTGAGAGCAGTTTTGCCTTTTCATTCGTCAATATACACAAAGGTTCGTACAGAATGTTTACATGTAAAATGATCTAAGATCCTAAAGAAAGAGTTTTGCCAAGATGAGAACATGGTTTTATGTCAAAAGATTTCCCTTTTTTACACTAACATCACTATTGGCTGTGCAATTTGTGCAACTGCACTCAGGCCTGTATTAATGCTGTCAGACCAGGTTGTCACAATCAAGGTACTACTTCTTGCAAAGTGAAAGAAAGTAGTTCCTCATCAAATTGCCCACACAAGTTCTGTGGATTATATTGAGTAAGTGGGTCATGATTTCTGGAAAGAGACGTTGCTTTTGAGTTTTTTAAATGTATTTTATTGGTGCTTTGAGCACAACAAGCCAAGTGTGATTTAGTCTCATTATATTTGAGGGAAGGCAGACATCTGGCTGATATCTCAGAAACTCACACCAAAACAATCTAGTTGGACAAATGGCACTACAGGCCTGAGGGAAAATATCTGTTTTTGATTTGGGGGTGAACCATCCCTTTTTAATAGTTTCTGATTAAGATGACTTGCTGTTTCAAGGCAAAAGTTACAATTTCAGAAAGGTCTGGAGAAATAAATCTAACTTTGTGTGGTACAGTTTTTTCGTGTTAATAATCTTGTCACCAGATAAGTCTTGTGATGCCTTCAGGCTGTGTTCAGAAAGACAACAGCAGTGCTTAAAGACACACAACCTCCTCATTCATTTGAACAGGATTCATTTGCCACAGCAGCATGTGTGCCACTTAAGAGGGCTCCAGCAAAAAAAAAAAAAAGTGCCTGGCTCAACTTTTGCTGCAATTCAAAGCAATGTCATCTGGCAAGTTGTTGCACCAGCCATTCAAATATGAGCAAGTACACAATCATGGTAGATTGGTTTGTAATGGGGAAGGTGTCTTTCTACTTAGCCCACATATTTTGTAGTTGTCACTAAACAACTTCAGCTTTATTAGTTTGTGTCTGTGTCTTCTCTGCTTTTGTGTTTCCCCCAGCTTGCACTCGCTAGAAGCTAGAATAGGTCAGTGATGAACTGTTGACAGATATCAAGCGTATGTGAAAACACTTGGAGGCTCTGATTGGCTGGATCCACATTACAACTCGCCAGTCATGGGTTTAGTTGTCTGAATCCATTTCTCTGTTGCAACCGCAGCGCAGTATCGGTAGATTAGTGACAGAATTTATATTGGCCATGAAGGAGGCCTGGGTTTGATTTCCAGTGAGTGCAGAAGACCTTTAATTAGGGATGCGCTGATGCAATACTTAGTATCGGGATTGGTCCAATCGCATGTGTCACAGTAGTCTCACATAGCCAGACCTCTCTCCACAGCACTCAGTATTGGAGAAAGGATGTGAACGGTAACTAGAACAAAAGCGAGACCTGTCGGCATCATTGCTGTCATCATGCATATATCTATATATCTCTATCTGTCTATCTGATTTTACTGACTGAAGTGAAGGGCAGACCTCCAACAAATTCTATAAAGGGGGCCCAGGTCTTAATATATCTGTCCTGGGAGCTATTCCGATTGTATCTCAACTTCTGTGATGGAATCATGTAGAGGACTTCCCCAGCCCAGAGGTTAAACAACAGAGGTTTCACTGACTTCCAGTGCAAAAGAATTTGCCTCCAGAGTTACAAATGCTACAGCATTAGCCTGGAGAACAGTAAGTTGTTCTTCTGAGGGAGACACCTCAAATGTGCGCTATTTGAAGCTCAAGAAAGGAAAAACAGCTTTGTCCAATTTATTTCATTTTGAACGTTTGACTGATGCTGCCCCATCAAAAATGCTGTGAGAAGTTGTGTGTGTTAAAACATTAAACATAAAATACAATTGATGGTTCAGCGGTTGAAGTTTTACGACAACACTTAAACCCTAATTTTAGTAGAATTGGTTTTTGTGATGAATGGGTGATCTGCATTTAGGGTAGGGCCCCGTCAAAACAGTTGCACCTGAGCTTATGTCACATGGATACACATGCTACATCACTGCCTTTACAAAAACAATCTGAATTGACTTTTCCCACAAACTGTTAGGTCTTGTTTCGCACTACAGGCATTTGGAGTGCATTAGATGACCCTAAATATGACAAAATAAAAGTCTTGTGGAGGCCTTATGTGAATTTATCAGTAGCTGTTTTCAAGGTTACAGGACAGCACAGTGTGCGACTCACCTGCGCTCAACTCAGAGAGGCCTAACTGGTGAAATATTCCCCTCCACTGTGGCTCAGGCACAGGGCTTTATCATATTGTCCTTGGCAAGGCTTCAGCAATGTCACCCAGTGGAGGAGAGAGACAGGGGGAATATATCAGAGGAAGGTTCAGCACTCTGGGGTCTGACACCTGGTCCCCCTGGGAGAGACATGACAGCCTTTTCAGAGAACCTCTGACTCAAGGAGTCCGAATGATAAAGTTATAATGGAAGTAGAAATGGTGGTGGTGCGGGAGATGCCCTATTGTGACACAGCTACAGAGAGAAAGATGATCTATCTTTGACCCCCGCAGGCACCTGGTTAACTGTATAAACAGCGGCATGGATATTTTTATTTCATGTACTGTAGTTACAGTGGTACAGCACGTACCTTTGCTGCAGATATTTCAGCACAGCTCTGGATGGAATGAGAAAAAAAGTTTTTATTGTGACTCGGTTGTGATTCATTTCTTACAGTTTTCACATACATGCATATGCATAAGAATTAATGCATGTTTTTAGTGTATAGTTCATGACATAAGATTTGAGAAAATGGCAATATTAAAGGATTGTATTAGACAGAAATAAGCTTCAGAAAAAGTTTGGTGGTACTTTATTCTCTTTTCGAAACTCTATTATGTAAAGCTGAAACAATTAGTTGATTAATCAACAGAAACTATATTGGCGATTATTTTGATAATTGATTATTAATTTACGGACATTTGCAGGCAAAAATGCCCAATAAGTTCTACCTCCAGTCTTTAAATATTTTTCTATATAGTATGTTAGAAGAAATTGAATATCTTTGGGTTTGGGACTGTTAAGTCACACAAAACAAGACATTTAAAGATGTCACATTGGGCTTTAGGAAATTGTGACTGATTTTTTGATATTTTGTAAACCAAATGATTAATTGGTTAACTGAGAAAATAATGAGCAGATTAATTTATAATGAAAATAAATGTCTGCAGTGCTGTATCTTGAAATTAAAGTATTTGTTTATGGAAGAACACCAGTTGGTTGCTTTGCAGTGGAACCTGATAACACCAGAATTAACATTTAGGCAGATATACAGAGGCCTGTAAGCTTTGCCTATGTGCTCCTATGTTTGTTTGACGAACTGCTGGCTGCTAAATCCCTGCACTGATATCACTCCTCAGACTTCTCCAGCTCTCCAGTATCAACTAAAATGTGTTCATGACATCAAGTACTGAAAGCTGGCAGCCTGTTAAAGCTCCGCTAATAATAATTTTTATATAAATTGCTAAAATGACATGACATGTAATGGTAAGTGTTCGCTTATTGTGACAAACCCACAAGAATTATCATCATATTTTTTTATTTATTTTTTGGCCTTTTGTGCCTTTATTCACAGTGACAGCTGAAGAGTAGACAGGAAAGGGAGCAGAGAGAGAGGGGATGACACGCAGTAAAGGGCCGAGGGCGGGAGTCGAACCAGCGGCCGCTGCAGAGGACTACAGCCTCAATACATGGGTCGGACGCTCTACGCACTGAGCTAAATGACCGCCCAGAATCATCATCATATTTGACGTATTTTACATTTGTTGGGCAGACAGAAATATGGCTTCAAATGAATACTAATATTGCCCCATGTGTGCTGGGCATGTAAATATACAAGTATTTGCTGACATGTTCACCATATCAACTTTATACAGCCATAATTATGTCAAATATGTATGTGATGGTTAGCTTGCTGTAGAGCTCTGCCAAAAAACTGACAAGTACTGCATTCATGTTGTTAAAGTTTTTTGTTCTTTTTGTTGTTTTTTTTAGAAAAACATCTTTAAATTCCATAATTATGGATAATGAATGTAAAAAATGTGTTGGCATCAGTAGACTACAACCCACATATGGAGGTGGTAAAAACATTTAATTATGAGAATGATATAATGAAAGTACTCATACAAATCTTTTGTGGCTGTTTATAACAGTCAAATATACAAAGATTTTATAGGAATTCAGAATATGCAGTACTTTTGTTCACACAGGCTCAACACACTACCTCGTAGTTCTATTTTTTCCTCATGCATTGAGAGATTATTTATCATCAGCTGTGGTAAACATGCTCTTAAAGACAGTAGGTGTTTGCCAAACATGTAATCCTCTTACTGCTCACTGGGCTGTTTTCAATTATCACCATCCACACAGAGGCTGCTCCCACCACTGTCTTGAAAAGCTGCTGCATGTTTCAGTAATCATGGCAGCCCATATATTAACTTGATTGATGCTCTCACCATTTTTCTATATGGAATTAGTAAAATAAATATACATTCAGACGATTGCTCTTCATAGCGAGGAGAAGAAACAAGTTTTCATTATGGCGTGCTGCAGAAGGACTGTTGGTGCAATGTCACTCTTTCAGGCAAGGTTATGAATGAAGGCAAGAGTGACAGCATATAAAAGGCTGTTTAATTGTTGATTGATCACTGAGTGCAGTATTTGACATTATCAGGGTAGAGTATAATGAGTTGCCAAGTTGCTTTGCAGTGGACTCAAATGTGTGGAGGTGGTCCATCACCCACTACGTCCTTTTGTCCTTGGTTTATACATGTAGTGAGAACTGGGGCTGTTGTTGAACCATTGATCATAAACAGTAGCTAAGTTAATTACCAAGTAACTACTAACTGTTTAAATTGAGAAGTAACCACAGACAGTAGAATAAGTGGACAGAGCTACTGTGACATCACCCATTGCTTTGTGGACTACCATGTTGAAGCCTCAAGTTTGGCATTATGGGGGTCGCCAATTTGTGTTTTTTCAACCAGAGCATGTGCAGTTCCAACGAGAGCATGAAGCTGGTAGGTGGCACACCATGACTTAGGTGGTGCTTGGTTTTGACTCATCTGTTCAACCGGAAATAACAGCCCGGATGCAGTCTTTTTTGTATTACAGCTACACGGTACACTAAAATATACTTACAAAAACATTTCAAGCAAGAAATGCACAATGTCGTAATAGAATATCGAGCCATATTTGATCATCACTGCCTAGTTTTACTGTTAGATCTGAGTTTCATGAGCCCTGGATGGACTTTCATGCTTTATCGTCTGTTTTACCAGAATTTACCAAATGTACATCACGTTGTATTGAAGAGGACTTGAAACTAGCAATTGAGACCATAAACTCTTTAGGAGAATGTTTACTTATAAATCAAGTGAGTAGTAGGGTCATTTTCTCATAACACTCCGTACAATCAAACTTTCTTTTGCAACCAAAAGAATCACCCCCTACTGGCCTTTAGAAAGAATGGAGGTTTAAGGCGTTTCTGCATTGGCTTCACTTTTCAGACCTGGCAACACTGTCCACTTATTCTACTGTCTGTGGAAGTAGCACACGGCCGTTCTGAACTGCTTTCTTCATCTTTTGCTTTGTCTTCTTCCTTCTCTTCACAGGACCAGTGAGCAGTGCGTTGGTCAATCGCTTTGGAAGCCGGCCAGTAGTCGTGACGGGTGGAATGATGTGTGGGGTCTCTATGGTACTGGCTTCTTTTGGGAACTCCATCATTTACCTCTACCTTTGCATTGGCATCATTGGAGGTAAAGTACTTGGATGTTTTTTTTAAAGCTTTAACCTGGTTGATAGATTACCTTCATACCAGCCAAGAGAATCCTTAGATAGTTGATCACAATGCAGAACTAAGACAAAGTACCTGTGTGGTTGCTGTCATGTAAATAAGCGATTAAATTCATGATATGGATCCCAGACTTGTTTACCTCTTGGCTTACCATTCCCATCAGCCCTGGTTAAGTCCCTCTGGTTTAGGGAAAGTCTTCATCTTTTCACATCCCTTCAGAATCTCTGGGTTGCCAGGTCTGCTTCCCTTGACTGAGCTGTCATGCTGTTCAGTCGGGGCCCAGGGCATCTGCTCCACTTCCTGGGGTGCAGTTAGAGCACCAAGGGGACCAGGTCCAGGACGGTAATTAAGACAGATCCGTCCCTGATCCCAGAGAGCGTGGTCTTCTGTGGCCCTCTGTACTCTCCCGTAGGCTCCCATCATGGTCGTCACATGGGGGCTCCCTGCCACCCTGCGAGGCTCATTACCCTGCCAAGGACTGCTGCGAAGGATTAATAGGCCCAGCAAGTGGCTGGGCCATGTGTGGTGCCCAGGGGCATGAGTGTGCCCCGCTCTGCTCCCCTGTGCCCTGGCACAATGACACATAGGCATCGGGCAGCTCCACCTAGCAGACGTTCGGACATATGCTTACACACACATGCATGCACGAACACAAACACATAGGCGAAAAGACAACCATTTAGTTGACTCAGTGAGTAGCTTTTAGTAAGTACTAAGCCTTGTATATACAGCTCCTAGCCAAGAGTTTAATTGATTGGCTTTCTTTATAGTCCCTCTGCATCTTTTTGGGGAGTAGGCATGAAAAGCAGAAAAGTCAGTTGTGGATTCATATGATCCTTTTCAAGATCTAAAAGGACAAGGATGGATGTTAAAGTTATAAATTGCTCAAGATATAAGCTGTTAGAGAAAAAAGTAATAGTGATAATAGCCACTGAAATTGAAACAGCTTGACAGTGTTGAAGTGACAGTGTGCTGGGATGGGGCATTTCTTTAGGATGGGACATTCCCAGGTGGCAGTACCTCTGAATTGGTCATGTGTTTGACTAAACACAATGCACAGTGTTTGTTGGTGGGAAGCTGGTGAGGGAGCACGTCCCTGTCAGTAACAAGGTTGGTCAGAGGATCCGTCTCGAAAAGGGCGAATTATATGTCTTGTCATCTCTTGCCAGGTCAATAGTGGAGTTAGCAGAGGGGAAAGTCGTAGGGTTGATCAAATGCTTTGAAGCTTCTGCCTTTGCCACGCTGAAGAGAGGAAGGAGACTTTGCAATGTCCACACCAAAAAAAGAAGCAGATAAAGAGCAAGAAATCGATCTGCTGTATGGTGTTTAATTAGTCTCAAAACCTGGGCACATAAAAAAATAGGTACATGCGTGTGATATAAGTGCAGCGAACACTATTTGCAACCAGAAAAACATCCTTGGGAGGGAGCTTTTCTGCTTTCTGCGCTCAACTGCAGTCCCTCGAGCACACACGCTACAACAAGCATGAGCTCGACCCTCCCTACTCCCTCACAACTGCTCGACACTCGCTCATCAAGTTGACTTTTAAGACTTTGAAGGCAGAGATAATAGCAATAATAGCAAAGCATATGAGTAGATAATGATTGCAAGTTTGACAAAAGTATTATAGACCCTGTTGAAGCTTTAGATATCCATGGGTGATTTTCACAGAGGGTTCTAAGCCTTAAAAAATGGTTTTCAGGACAGCCTTAGGATGTTGCTGTAGTTCTTGATGTCTGCATGGCTACATCAAGTCTTAGACAATCAGGGGTGTTCAGGTTGGCTGAGTTGTTGCTGATGGATAATCACCCAATCTCGTGAAGATATTACAAGAAGTTTGAACAGTGAAGTATTAAACAGTGTCAATTAAGGCAAATGCCAGATTCAGTCAGAAGTTACTACTTTTAATTTACCTAAAGATAACTCTGTACATCAGTCTTTAACAACACCTTTCATCTATTTTCTTCATTAACATCTTGTTATTTTTGTACTCATTTAATTTGTTTTCAATATCCCTTCCCATGTTTCATTTCTGTCTTCAATGTATATGTAAAATCAAAATTGCCGTTCCTTTTACTGAAACACTTTTCTTCAAGTTTTCATATGGTAATCCTCTGTTTGGACTCACTTTGAAATATTCACAAAAAAACCTTTTTTCACAGAGCTTTATCATGGAGGCAGAGAAGTCAATTAAATTAACATTAGATGGGAAAATATAGCACCCTAACTACCAACCTGTAGCTCTTCATCTTCATGGAAAATAAGGTGCTTTAAATTGAATTTTGGGGTAAAAAGGCAAGTGAGTGAATGTATTACCCAGGCTCTAATTTATTTCTACTTAAATGGAGAAATTATTTCAGAAATAATTCCAGCTTTCTGTAATGAGATTTTAGCCAGCAAAAGTGAAATGAGATGGAACCTAAATGAGCACCGAGCATAATCAGTCTTGATTTAATTTAGCAAGCACCCTTTGGAGTTTAGGTTCAGGAAGGTTTTCTTATTGAGTTTTTTTTTTCTCTCTCTCTCTCTACACACAGGTTGTGGACTCGCCTTAAACCTCAATGCATCTCTAACCATCATCAGCAAGTATTTCCTTGCCAAGCGTCCTTTAGCCAATGGACTGGCTATGGCTGGGAGCCCAGTTTTTCTATGTTTGATAGCCCCTCTCAATCAATATTTACTGGACAAGTTTGGCTGGAGAGGAAGTCTCCTTATCCTCGGGGCTCTGATGCTCAATTGTTGTGTTGCCGGGGCCCTGATGAGGCCTGTTGTGTCATCTTGTAAGCCATCGTCTCGTGCACCACAGGAGAAAGTGGAGGAACAGCCAAATAAGAGCAACACTAAGCTAAAAACAACCTGTATGAAGAACACTAAGAAGTTCTTGGATTTGTCCCTCTTCAGGGATAGAGGTTTCATCATTTACCTCATTGGAAACGTGATGTTCATCTTTGGTGCCTATGCGCCCATTGTGTTTCTGTCAAGCTACGCCATCAGCCAAGGCGTAGAGGAGTACTCTGCAGCTTATCTGCTCTCCATTATGGGCTTTGTGGACATGTTTGTCCGGCCTGGCACAGGCCTGGTCGCCAACAGCAAGTGGATCAGGCCAAGAATCCAGTACTTCTTCAGCTTCGCCATGGTTTTCAACGGCACGTGCCACTTACTGTGCCCACTGATGACGAGCTACACCCTCCTGGTGGTCTACGCAGCATTTTTTGGTGTGGGTTTCGGCATGGTTTTCGCCCTGATATTTGAGTGTCTGATGGACCTGATGGGACCTCAACGCTTCCCCAGTGCTGTTGGGCTGGTCACCATCATCGAGTGCTTCCCCATGCTGCTGGGACCACCTGCTGCAGGTAATTGTGCACACTGACCATAAAATTAAGCAATATTACACTTGAGCGTGGCTGTTACTGTCATTATTAGCATAATTGGCTAACACTCGTGTGTAACGTTGCGATTATACAACAGTTACAACAATTTCCAGTTTCCCTGGAAACACATGGGGTCTGACTAATAACTGGAAAACAATCAGCTGCATCAGTAGAACTCCTATGTAATGAAACCTAGTTTACCACTCCAGCAACCCTTAGTAACGACCCAGCAACAGGGACGATTCCTTGTTTATAAGCCACTAGTGTTGTGACACTGGCTCACGGGCAAAGCTGATGGAGGATGCAGAGTTTCTGTGTGGTGTGATCCAAACATTTCCAATTACACCAGAAAGCTGTGAAAGCCAAAATGTATTGAGAAATGATAGATTTATTAACTTCCAAAATTCAAACCATTTTATCCAACAAAATATTCTCTTTCCATCCATATTTGCTGTGGTCACAGACAAGTTTGCTCTCCAGCTTGTCGCACACAAGGGAGGCAGGCACCTAATGGAGCGGTGTAGCAGCAGTCTAACACCACTATACATTATATTCAATGAAGAACGTTTAATTAATTATTCCATAAATGTTATTTTAACAGCTGCAAGAAATATGAGGATATGGTTCGTGATTAATTTTTCCGAGTGAGCACAGTGTGCTGTCATGCTGATGTGAGCATGTCCTAAATGTGTAGTTGACCAATCAGATTGCTTGGTCAGAACTACCTGTTGTGTAATATCCTCGTACAGACATCACAGAATCAGTCTGACTCACTGAGCGAACAGAGGCTCAGTAACTTTTCCACTCTTATCTGGATTGTTGAAACTAATAAGCACAGACACAAGTATTTACTTTCAGCTCACTTTAGATTGCTTTACGCTGCTCCTCGCTGCAACCACAGGGCCAAGAGGAAGTAAATAATGTACACATATGCAAACACACTCCATTGTTACAGCAGAAATGAATAGCCAGTTTGGAACAAGCCCTTTTGCAAACAATACAGCAAACTGAATTAGAGCAAAGAGGAATTCTTTCTTTCTCTCTTTGTGTGTTTATCTCTGTTGTAGCCCTGCGCTGTGCATTATGATGCAGCAGAGCTCTGTTGCCCGCAAGGCTGTCATTACTGTAAGACAGAAAGGGATTATCACGGGTGAGTGGGATTGTTTTGGGGTGCATGAGTGCTTCACAAAAAAGTAGTAATTGGTCACAGTTATTTGCTGCTGTAAAGAAGCTGGCTGTACTCGTTGCTCAGGCTTGTACGACATGTCTACTGCAGGATTTGGTCTCCATACAAATGATGTAACATAAAGCAAAGAAGCTGAGGTTTTTCTGCATCCTTTACATTGACTACATCAGTATACTTTACGGCCAAAAGAGCTGCACAGTCGCATTTCTTCGGGTAAATAAAGGCAGTGGCGTTAATAAACAGTAAAGCTGGGCATGCCCTGTATGATTCTAGCCTGTCTCTGACCCCATTTCTGAGCCACAAGACTCATTTTAGAGTTGGACAGGATTTCTGATTCATCAGGTGTCATCGCTGTGCAGTGTACAGCAGGAGCAAGGACTGATCAGCACCTCCTGAATGCATGTCAGAAAGTCTGTCAGGCTCTTACACAGGGTAAAAGAGCACCAGAATTTGCCATGATGACACGTCACATCATGTGGATGGAAAATATGGACTGTAACCTAACCAGCTTACCTCAATTTCCACGTCTTCCTTACCACCCGTGAGTCCATACATGTTGGTGCCTCTTCTACCTACCTCGTAGCTTTCAAATTAATCTTTAGTGACAATTGTAGAAAAGTACAATGGTCCACAGGGGCCATGAGCCATTTTATTTTCCATTTCACACATATAGCACAGTGTGACCACTACAGTACAGTGTGAGCTTTGCCTTTACTTGCATACAATTTACTCGTACAGTAGGAGTTCGAATTAAACAACATTTCTAAAATCGTACAGTGTATGTCCAGCTTGAAAGGGTTACGTGTTCAGGCAGTGGCTGCAAAAATGAGAAGTTCTGTAAAGGTAAGATTCTCTTAAGGTACTATGAGACCATAAGCTTGGATAGCCCTGGCTCTATGGCTCATACAGCCAGAACTTAGCTTTATTTATTCGATCCAATCTGTATTCCAGCCTCAGAAAAAAGATTTTTAAAGGTCAGACTAAGAGGCAGAGCTGTAGCCTTGTGCTGCTTTTTAAACTAAGTTTAAACTAACTTGTAATTAGAACATAGTATGTTTTTGACCCTGAACTATAGACATAAAAAGGAGTGTCCAGCTAGTCATTAAACTGACTGATCTGTCATTTGTTAACCTGAACGTTTGAGTCTGACACATCCTGACAGCGTCTTGTAGTGAACACATCATTGTGATTGATATACTAGGTGACAGTTTACACATCCAACATATGGCCTTCACTGGATGAAAAAATATGTCATATCTTTCCTGAATATTTTAAGGCTGAATACCTTGTTGCAATACAGCCAATCAAATCTTACATGAAGCAGTAACATCAGAGTTCTGTCCCAGGCAGCGCAGAAGTTCACACTGAGCCAGACAGCAGCGACACTGTAACACAAGAGCCACAAACTCTGAACAACAACCCACACTGAGCTCGCCTGCTTAAGTCTCCTTCTTATCTAACTTAACAAACATGAACACACATCTAGTCGTGCACCTCTGCTTGTTGAACGACTGGCCAAACAAACATTCACCCAGAAAAAGCACACAGACATTTGGTTAGATAGCTAATTGGCTGCTCGGCTGCAGCACATTAAACAGCATGTAAACATACCTGCAAGTGTCGCTTCAGTCCAGTTGGTTGCTGATGTGGTCCTCACTCTTCAACACCGCTGACGACATTCTCTCTATCCATGACATGTAGGCTACAGTGCAAGTTTGTTTACAGTGTCTCTCACTGTCTACAGCGTTACACCAGCACTCTGGCGGCCTGCCAGCTCCTGTCAATCAAACATAGACATTCACATACCTCCAGCATTATTGTATTATTTTTATTTTTTATTTAAAAAACACTATTAACAATTATGGCTGGGCAATATATCAATATTATTGATTTTGTGATATAAGACATCATAGACGTCTTAGATATTGATTATCGTTATATCATGATAAGACAGAAGTGTTGTCTTTCTGGTTTTAAAGGCTGCATTACAGGAAAATGATGTAATGATGATGGAACTTTAATATCTGAACAGATTTATGGATATACATTCAAAATGAACATTGGATATAATAATATCCTCAGAAAGCATTCAACTCAGTACAACTTTACAAAAGTAAATATAATCTATACATATACTCATAAATAAACGTGCTAAAGCACAATAAAATGACTGTAAAACATATGCTAACGATGACGAGTAGTATAAAAAGGTCGCACAGGTAGCGCCTTCTGGGTGTGACTCACACATAAATTGCAGCAATCAGGCAGGCAGCAAATTTTTCCACTTATTTTTAAAATAGTAGCATGTACCTGTGCCTTTCACTACATAATCCTACTTGTTGCCAGATGGATGAAGCATGCAGCATATTTCTTCCAGTCAGAGGTTTAAAACAGAAAGCTGGATGATATCAAACATGAACAACAAACCCTAAAGCTACTCTGTTTTTATACCTTAATGAGCTTTAGTCTGTGGTAACGAAAACAGCTCTGCACAGTCCTAGATAGTTCCTATGGGCGCTCCAAACGTCATCTTACCTTGATGAGATAATTGGCTGTGACAAACTTCTCTGGTTAAATCTTTAGCCTTCAATGGATCGTATGAGTAATTGATACAATATCAATTCATAAATGACATGACTCCCTGTAATACATATTTTTATGATTTATGTCCTGGGCCAGACTCACTTTATTTATTTTTATTGCTCAACATTTTAGTGCTATTTTTGCATATCAGCCCACAAATAAAAGAAAAAGCCCCTTCACATCTTCTCCAGCTTTCTTGTGTCTCTGACTGGGCTTTAGATTGAAGTGTTGGACAGTTACCTTCATGGTTGAAATAACTGTGTAATCAGAAGGATATTGTTTACCCTCTCTGCTTCCTTGCTATTTTCAAGATTAGTGCACTTGTGAAAACCCCCCGCTGTAAAACACTCTCTCTTGATTCAGTAAAAAACAGAAAAATAGAACTTAGTGACAGACTCTGAAAAAGGAGCCATTGGGGAAATTTGTTTTCGGGTGCTATTAGCAATTATTTCTGTCATCAAGTGATCATTTTTTCAATTGAAAATTCCCTAGTTATAGCCACTCAGTTTTAAGAATTTGCAGCTTTTCTCTCTTTTATATCAATGTAAACTGAATATCTTTGTTTTTTTGGGCTGTTGGTCAGACTAAACAAGACATTTGAAGACCTCAACTTAGTCTCTGGAAGACTGTGCTGGACATGTCTCACAGTTTCACGTTTTATAGACACAACTTGGTCTCAGAGGACTTTTGTACAACATATTGTTAAACACTAACTTATTTTGAAAATCACCAAAGAAAAACACAAATGTACTAATTGCAATAAAAGATTAATTAAAGGTTGATTGTACTCGAGCTGGTCTCTATCATCGCTGATCCTTTAAAGGGACGGTTCACCCCGAAATCAAAAATACATATTTTTCATCTCATCTGTTGTGCTATTTATCCATATAGATTGTTTTGGTGTGAGTTTGCCTTCTCTTCAATGTGATGAAACTAGATAGTTTGTGTTGCTCAAAATGGCCAAAAATTATAATTGATCCAAGTCAACAAAACCCCACAGCAGTGTCTCTTTCAGGAAATTATCTCCTGGTTACTCTCCTGGTTACTTCCTTTATACCAAACTACACCTGTGCTGCTAGAAGAGTTTTGAAGAGAAGACAAGAGGCGCAACCAGAAAGCAGTGACCCCCCCCCCACTCAGAGAGGGAGTGAAAAGGAGGGAGAGAGAGAAAGAGAAATAAAAAGAATGAAAAATGTTCATGTCTGTGACATATTCCACAGATAAAGACACTGAAACTATAGTAAAACTTGTCATGTTGCTGATATGTCAGTATGACTGTCAACAGATCATTTTGACTGCGCACAACACACTAAAAAAATAGGCAAGTCTCTAGATGAAGTGTGGCTGCAGCCGTGCGTGACACTTAAGTGAGCAGCAGGCTGCTCTAACTTGTTAATATGGACACTGAAAGAAAAATCAACAGGTTTGGCAACACACACATGCTGCTCATGCAGCCAGGGAGGCCCAGCCATAGATTTGAATCCAACATTTTGTTTGCCATTACATTAACCACATGCACACTGTGTCTCAGTATGTGAAATCAGTAGTGTTATGCAGTTTCAATCTGTTAAACAGCACTCAGAGTAACCTCCTCAACCATAATGCTAGTATTGTGAGTGATGTGCTTTTAAAACCGTTCACACATAGAACAAACAAACTATCAAAATGGCCAAAACTCTTATTTAGTGCACTGATCAATATGTCAACGTTCAGCTTCTTGTTGGAGGCCTGTTTAGTGTCCTAGATAAACACACTGAGGACGTACTGTACTGTAGCTGCACAAGACTAAATCAGCTGTACATGTCAGCCCACTGACAAACTTTTGCTTTGCCTCCAACCTGAGTTTTAATGAGCTGAAAATTTATAGGCCCCCCAGTTTGTCTGGTGCGACCCTGTTCTGAGGCACTCATTTAATAGGGTAAATAAGTGCCTCCCTGCACGTCTAACATTCTCCTCCAGAGGGCACAATCGTTATGTCTCCCCTAACTAGTCTGCTTGTTACTGCTCCCCCAAACCTGCGGGTCAATCCAATTAGGAGGAAGTGAGGTAAGTGGGTGTAATTAGCCTTTTGCTTTGGGTGTTTAATGACGCTCAGTTCAAACTCCCGTCATTGAAGTCCTGTACCTGGGCCATAATTAAGCTGTGAATACATTAAAAAAAAAGAGGTGACTATGCCAGATGGACTTAATTACCGCTCAGCCAATCAAGGACTGTTTTAATGAGGGTGATGGTCATTGGCGTACACGCGCCAGATGAGTGCTATCAATCAGATGATACAGCCTGCATCGAGACGGCTCAGACTGATCCAAATGCAAAGTGACCCCTCATAGTGTAGTACAGTACAGTACATGCACACACAAACATCATTATCATATCAGTTTGTCGTAAGGATGGTAATTAGTGTTTTTAAAGAGACCTACCAAGAAAACTGCCAATTAATTTAATAGATTTTGATAAGATACTATAACAAGGTATGCAATAACAGTGCCTTAAAGGGATAGTTCAGATTATTTGATGTAGGGTTGTATGATGTACTTATTAATAGTCAGTGCATTAGCTATAGTAGATGGCAGTCATCACGCCGCCAGAGAGGGCTACCGACACGGAAGCTAAGCAATAAATTGCTGTGGACAGGGTCAGCAACAAAAGGTATTTTACAACCTTAAAAAAATCAATATTTGCTTCAATATCAAGTGTATTTCAAATATTTTCACTGCTCGACTTTGCTGTCAAGCAGCTTTTTCTTACAGGAAAGTTCTTTTATATTAGCCAAATATTGATCTCTCTAAACCAACCAAATCCATCATTTTTACCTCACAGAACACTGGAGTCGCTGGCATACCACGCCTCGAATCTGTTTGTGTTATTGTGTGACTGCTGGCAATAAAAAAAGGGTAGTTTGGTTTCAGCAAAGTAACGCAATAACACAAACTAACAGATCGAGGAAGCAATAGTGAGGTAAAATGACTGATTTCACCAATGGAGTTTGGTTGGTTTGGAGAGAGCGATATTTTCCTTATATAACAATGGTTCCCCATCAGAAAAGGTTGTTTATTGTTGTTTTCTGTTGTTGTTTGCTTTAGCTCTCATGGGGGCATGTTGTGTTCGTTATCTACTGTAGCTAATACACTGTGTTATGACCTGGGTTGGGGGAACCCTTGACATAACATGAGTTGCTCCCTAATTCTTTCTATTGCCAAGAATTTATTACAACCCCATCCAGGTTGGAGGAAAGAAAAACTGAACCAGGCTGTCAGAAGGTGATATTGTGGTAATAAACAAATGGTTCACAAAGTATATTTTTTGTTATTGATGATGCTTAGAAAAAGAAGAACTATATCTCCCGTCCCTTTCCTCAAATGGATGAAAGTTTAATTTAGGTGACTTTAAAGAGCATAAAGAGAACACATTCTTTCTCAGAATGATTCAGATATTGAATCACTCTTCCATTGATTCAGTAAGGCTCTAAAATGGTATAAAGGAGAGATTGTAATGCAGTGAGATGGACAGACAGACAGACCATCATACATGCTGAGATAGAGAGAGATAGCGATGCTCACCCATCGATCCGTGTCTGGAGGCTGGGGCGTGCGGGCGGGGGGCGGTTAAGACTCTGAAAAGCTGGAGGCTTAAATCTGATCTAAACTACATTTGTCACTTTTCTGCAGAATTGGCCCTGATATTTATGGCTCCGAGAATGGGCCTCTCTTCTGATTCGTTTTGGTAGCAGCCGTCCAAATTGCCTTCCCAGAGATGCAGGGAGAGCCAGGAAGGGTATAATGGCCCTCTGTCATTTCCGACATGGCTCTTCTCAAATTGGCTCGTGGTCACTCTCACTCTCCTGCACAGACACACACACGAGCCAAATCTGGTCTTGCTCTTCACCTTCAAACTTCATTAGTGGTTGAATGAAGATGCAGTTCAGTGACATATAGTGTTTTGTTTGTCACAGTGTGCAACATTTCCAAGCGTGTTTTTGTGTATACAGACGTAGCATAACGTGTGGCATAAAAATGGGTAGAAGTGACACATGCTTGGTTTGAAATATAATTTCTTTGCACACTTCTCCACACAGGGCTGCTGGTGGACATATTTGGTGACTACAAGTACCTTTTCCTCATGTGCGGCTCAGTGATCACCACTGGTGGGCTCTTTCTCTTCGTCATGAACATCTACAACTACCACATGCTGAAAAAAGAGCAGATGGCGAAAGACAGAGAGCAGAAGCATAAAACTATAGAGGACCAGGACAATGTGGAGATGTTACAGATCCCTGAGGCAGCGACCGAAGTGACTGAGCCTGAGGCGAGAGAGAACAACGGAGCCCAAAGAGATCCATGTCCTGAGAATGCAGAAATACCAATTTAGCATGCATGCTAAAGACACATGTATTTCAGTTGGTAGAGCATCTGCCCCATGTATGGAGGCTGTCAGTCCTATCCAATAAAGGCATTAAAAGCCCAAAAATATAACTTAAAAAAAAAGACACACATATGTAGGTTTCCGTCCAATTGTCGCACACATTTTAACCAAATTTGCAGAATTAGTGCACCTCTCCATCTACTGCCGTTATTCAAATATTAGGAGTTCAACAATGAGAAAACAGGTGGTGCTTATTCTCCAGTCAGGTGACATTCAGTCACTGAAGAAGTAGAATTGCTCAGATATTGTTGATATGGTCTTTTTTTTATATATATGAGTAAGTTGGCTGCATAGATCGGGAGTCTGCATGGGGTCTTTTATTTTGAAAAAAATCTATGCTGTTTCTGTGTCTGACTTCTTGCCTGACTTGATCTTCTCTGTGCAGTTTGACTTGTCTAAAATAGACTGCATCTAAACTTTGGAGCAGAAACTGGTAGAATCTGGTAGAATCACTAGCGTTGTCTAGAATGGGCGTGATCAACCCTGGCAGCCAAGGCACAGCCAGAACGCAACGCAGCCCAGTGAAATCGAGCATTAAGGCTGTACTGAGGTACAATGGTGTTTTGGGCGAAATTCTGATGTGGTTAACTTCTTTTTCTCAAATAATGATGAATGCACTCATCTACTTTATTGCTTGTGATTCCTCTCACAGTAATCTAATCTGTCTATGATAATATGAATTGTGCTTTTGGTAATGTGCATGACCTCAGGGGACTGCTGTGAGATATTTTGCACTTGCAGTGTTTGCATTATAAAACTATCAACAGGTTTCTCACTTAAAATACTGTAGCTGCCAGCAAACACATAAAAGTTTTACAGGTACAACAGGATGATTAATCTCCTCTTTAATTACTGTTAATTCATTCAAGTACTAAAGCCTGTAACATTAACAAATACAGTAACAAACCCGTTACTGAAGTTTGATATTGACTTGACGATTATTCTCTACAGCAAATAATACTGTCTTTTAAAAGTTTGTCACTATTTATTTAATTTGAATTTTTGTGCTGAAACACAAACTATGATGTGTGATCCACAGTAATGTAATAATGATGTGTTGACATTTAACAGTGACATTTATTATGTGTGTGAGAATGGATTTGCATGCACTGTTAATTGATTTGACGCCGTGTGTATCAGTGCGAATGAGTGAACATGTTTGTTGGAGGGAGTGACGAATAGAGAACGTGTATTAGAAATAATCCAAAATCCGGTTATTATAGGTTTGTATTGAAGGTGATGGCAGCTTTTTGTTGGATTCTGTGTTCTAGAGAATTTAATGAAAGCTTTAGTTTACTAGTTTGATTATTTTAGCTGTATTTCAACTTCTGACATCTTACACGCTCATGTGATGTGTGATGTACCATTGATACTATAAATAACACTGTATTGTTAACCTTGATTAAATTCCCTTGAATTTCGTTGTGTGTTTGGACTTGATTTTTTTGGTCACACTTTATTTTACAGTAACGAGCTGTACTTTCTATCAAATTACACAAAAACTAGAAATATGTTCTTGATTAGACCCTTATTTGACTTCATTAGAGGGTAATTTGGGACACATAACAACATAATTGTACTACAAACTAAAGTGAAACCACATATCTGCTACTTGAGATACCTTCTTTGGCTGGTCCTATACTGCTGACAGAGTAGCCACGACCAATGCCTACACATAGACAAAACATTCTTCTACCTCTATAATATGGCCTTTACTTTGTAGATCTGGTTCACGTGTTGTTCTTTAATGTGGAAGTAGTAGATATGTGATTTCACTTTAATTTACACTACAGTTCTGTTGTAATTTGTCCCTCATTATCTTCTAAGAAAGGGCCTAGCACTACCTAATAAAGACCAGCAACAAAGAACAAATTATCTGTAGTTTTTGTCCAATTTCATACAAAGTATGGCTTGCTATGTCTTATTAGTGCACTTTAAAATAAAGTGCAACTGTCTTGAACTGGTAAAGTCAAACCTATTTGTTGTTGCTAAAGACTAAAATGAATTGTCCAGTCCAGTCTCCTGTCCTTCATCACTTTCTGAGTCCATGACAGATGTAAGCAGTTTTTTTTACATTCTACAGTCAAGCAGCAGTGAGGTAAATGACACTTAGACACAAGAGAAATGCCGTCAAATCAAGATCCACCACGCAGCTTCTCAATGATGGTGGCTGTGTCCAATTTTTCACGACAATTAGAAGACTCGGGAACAAGTTTGGAAATGTCAGCAGCTTAAGGGCGTGAGCACCTAATGAAGCAAGGCCCGGATGTTCCAGGCTGGTGCTTCGAGCTGCATGCAGCCTCACACACATCAGCAAATCAGTGGGCCAATAAATTAGAAATGCAACACACATACACACACATTTCTTGCTGTCTCCTGTCCCTTTGCTGAATATTATGCAAGGTCTTTGGACATGACAAGGTGGAAAGGTACCCCAGAGACGTGGCGATGGGCGCTGTGGCCAGAAATCTGTTTATCATTATTATATTTCCTCTCACCTCCTGTTCCCCTCTGGCCCGCTGACCCTCCTCTGCAGCCCCCCTGACAATGTGTGTTCTCTCTGAGCTCCATGACTGTTGTCCTCCATGCTCAATGGTAAAAAGAAAAAAGACTTCCGGGTCTCAAGAGGGTCCTGTAGGTTGTTGGATGACTGGGCAATGCTAGTTGAAAGATACTGTGGAAAAAAACAAAAGGGGGGTGGGGGAGTAGTTTTATATTCTGCTTTATTGTGTGGAAATTTCTTGGTTACTGCCATGTTATGTGGTTATGCTATCAGTAAACACAAATCATGTTTTCCCCTGTGAGATTAATAAGAGGCTCCTCAGGAGTGAAATTCTCCTTCCCTTTGGCGTTCAGAGACCTTGCAGTTTGGGTTTCAGTCCTGCTGTTAAAGACTCAGTAGGATGGGTGCTTGGTTCAAAGGTGTATTGCCAACATTGTTGCAAAGTTTAATTTTAAGGGGAAGTTCAGGTTATTTGAACTCGTGTTGTATGAGGTACTTATTCATAGTCAGTGTATTACCCACAGTGGATGGTGGTCGGCTGCCCCCAGGTCGGGGAAGCAGCAGGAGTACAATGTATATATGTATGAGTGTGCAATGTAGACAGTGTCAGCAGGAAAACTGATTTTAGCAACCTAAAAAACTCTCCTAAAAAAATCAGTATACCTTTATAAAGTGTACACTGTATTTAGAATGTTTTCACCACTTCATCCTGCCTTGGGACACCCCTTTCCACTGTTATACAAGCCTAGTATCGCTCTCTCCAATCAACCAGACTCCACTGGCAAAATCAGTCATTTTACCTTGCAGAACACAGAACTTGCGGGTCTACCACTGCCTTGATCTTTTAGTTTGTGTTATTGCATGACTTTGGTGAATCCAAACTATCCTCTTAAAACAACACGATAAGACAAACAAACTAACAGATCGAGGCAGCAGTAGACCAGCCACTCCCATGCTCTGCAAGAGAAAATCACTGATTTTACCTATGGAGTTTGGTTGGTTTGGGGAGATTTGTCTTACGTAATGGCAGTTTCCTGTTGGAAAAGGTTGATGGCAAGTTTTAACTTAAAGATAGAAGTTAAAGATAAACTTAAAGATAGTAGGATTTGTCTGTTTGTAAAACAGCAGCATTGTTGCTTCTCATTCTCAGGACGTCAAAAAATCCTACCGACGTTTTGGGTTTATAAAGTGTCCTGAGCTTAGCAAAATCATAAGAAATGCAGGCAGAAGGCAGGGTCTCTGCACATAGAGCCACTATCACACACTTCTATTGGGTCAAAAGTGATGATGGAGATTATGATTCTGAGTCCATACGATGTTTTCTTTCATTGAAAATGTTGCATATTGGGCCTTAAAACTGATCAAGTTTTTTCACGTAGCTGAAATGCATTTTGCTGCTCACCAATGCTTAGCTTCCATGCTAGTACTCCTCTCTGCTTCTCCAAACTATGGGCATGTTGACCACCATCTACTGTAGCTAATGCACTGACTATGGATAACGCCATACAATCCTACCTCAAATAATCTGAACTATTCCTTTAATTGCAAAATGGCCCAAAACACACTAAGTGGTATGCATGTCTTCAAATTAAAAAAGTGAGTTCATAAACAAGAACACAAGCTGTGAAGGAGTTTCACACTCGTCTCTTAATGAGGACTACAATTACAATGAATCACCATCTAATTGTAATTGACAGCTCTCAGTAAACTGTCACTTCTTGTTAAACTAGTCGCCACCTTGAGAGTGCGTGATTGTAATTGGATATCACTCTTCGTGAAAACATGCTGCCTGTGTGCACCAAACATTTGTGTTCATCAGCATCCGCCTGCATAAATGGAGCGAGTCAGTGCGGACAGGAGACTGGTGTGTGGATGTTGATTACCAGCCCTTCTCCTGACCTTTGGATCTGTGCGGAGCAGATCTCGGTTGTTTACAATAGGTGGCTGACCTGATGAATCTGGAGTGGTCTTACACAAGCGAAGAGTCGGAGACAAGCAGGAGGGAAAGAATGTGCTCCCAGAGGGCTCAAAGAGCAGTGGCATCTATCAACAGAAGAAATTGAATGGGATGTTTCAGAGCAGCAGAGATTAGATAGGCCCAGGGTGTTGAGCAAGCACAGGCGACCAATGTAATGCTTCCCTCGCCGGAGTGAGATCAAACTTACAGAACACAGTGGAGCAAGGACACACACGCACACACGCACACACACTGAGCATCCTACAGTGGCCTTTAGGTTTGGAGTAGAGATGTGATGCTTTGTTATTTGCTCAGGGAGTACACTGAGGGATAATGCCAGATAACACTAGAGATGTGCTATTTCCACATTAGCCACGTCAGTTATCATGTGATTCCCACTGGGGTGTCAGTATTAACATCCAAGCAAAAGTTCATCAAAAAGGGCTTACGTTGTAGATTTCGTCAAGCTCCATTTGAAATGTCACAACGTGTTCCTGTGAAGAAGCACATGATATTTGTTTTTTGTTTTTTTTGTTTTTTTACAACCAGTAAGTTTGATTTACAAGACAGACTCAAAAATGTTGTCTTGAACGCTCCAAACCATCTAAATATTCAAGTATCTTGTTGATTCAGTACATTAGTCATACATCATTCATTCAAAATGTTGGCATACTATTTTTTTTTCTTCTATATTACTTCTTAACTGTGTAAGGTTATACCACGTCCTTGATTTTCTGAATTCTCCATTTGAATATTTAACAATTCAACATCAATTAATATGCAAAAGCGAGGGTGGAATTAAAATGGTTGAATGTGAGGTTGACTGTTCTCTTCTGCCTGCCCTCACATTACTTTTGACAATGATGTCTCGGAAGTCAGGAAGAACCTGTATAGTTCTCGGCTGCTCCAACAGTAATAGCAAACTCCAACTTCAAAAAACGGAATGCAAAAAAACACAAGCCTTTACTTCATGAAGAGACCAGAGACTCTACATATGATTCCCTTTGTATTTGCCAGAAGTAGATCAAGAATATTAACAGAAATAACTTTGTTCCTGGAAATCTTGAACACCTGAATATATACTTTTTTAAAACATTTTTTTATCCTTGCTGTCACTGTCAGCAGGCAACAGCAGACATGGTGTCCAGACGGGAACCCCAGAGCTTTTTAACCCAAACACGATGTGAAAATTTTGGGAGAGTTTCGCAAATCTTGGGTTCCCTTCTAGACATGACCAGCAGACACCGTGTGGCAAACACAACAACATGCCACTGCAGTAATGGCGGATTCATCTATAGTCCAACAGCTAAATTAGTAAAGTTAACCTCTGGCTGTAGCTACTGCCTAGCAGACAGACTGCAGAGGGAAACAGTTTACCTGGTTCTGTCAAAAGGTATAAATCCATCTCACAGAACCTGTAATGTTTTAATATTTTACCTTTAGACAAAGCCAGAGTAGCTGTTTCCCCCCAGTCTTTATGGCTGTGGCTTCACATTTACAAGACAGATATGACAGTAGTATCAATCTTTTCATGAAACGTTTGGCAAGAAAGCAAACGTTTTGATCGCAAACCTCTTAAATACCTCTCAATAGAACTGCCAATATTACTCTCCATATAAATTGCCATTACCTTGCTCTACTTTGTACTTAACATATCTTACTTCTACTGGTATTCTATTAAGCACTGTTCACTTTTTTTGCAAACTACTCATTGACACTTATTTTATATTTCACTTATTTGATGCTCTATTGTTTTATGCTGTATATTATTACTGTAACTCTGGAGCTGTCTGGCACAAGAATTTCCTTCGGGATTAATAAAGTTCTATCTTATCTTATCTTATCTTATCTCATCTTATCTTATCTTATCTTATCTTATCTTATCTTATCTTATCTTATCTTATCAAAACACTGAACAAGTTCTTTCTATATCTTTTGAGTATTAAGTACTCAAAGTTAAAGGTAAAGGTCTGTAGTTAATTCCTTTGCAGAATTCTCACCTTGGTGTCCCAGAATAGTCAAAATGTTGTCTGACTCACTGCGGCATCTGATATCTATGTTTTCAAAGTCCCTGGGAAACAACAACAACCTCTGAGCTGCAACCTAAACGCTGAAAACAGCTAATTAACGCCAGGGATGCTACGACGAGTGAAACAAGCTAACAGCTGTTACCTTTTCTTTTGCAGTGATGTAGTCATTTTAATGCCAACTCAACTCAAGTTCCCCCTCAACACTGTTCTGCCGTAGCACCGTCACTGCATCCTGGGCCCAAGATATTTGTGATTGGATGAAAGAAATGCAAAGCAGAACGTGAATGTGTAGAACCAGACCTTCCTCCAGCGCTGAGTGCTGTGGAGAGAGGTCTGGCTGAGTGAGACTAATCAAAATTTATCAAAAGATGGTTTCTGACTTTAAAAGAACCAATAACAATATACAGTCTGTGCCATTTTCATAGACAAGCAGTCAACCTGGTTTTGTTACTTGTACTTCTCCACTGTACTACTGTATATTCCATTTCTCTGCTGTTTACTCATATGTTCAGCTTACTCACAGGTAGCATTTCAGTGGATCTTTCCTTTAAAGGTAGCCTACTCTGTGAAGCAGTTTACGTGTAATAAACAATCATAACGTAACTTAAAAAATGAGACCTTTCCTGACTTTTCCAGGAAAATCCAAAGGATGTGACATTCATGCGTGCTCCCAAGTGCCATGCTTCTCCTCAGCTGCTGAGTTTACGCTGACGCCCACCTGTATGTCACGTCATTATTTTGGGCGACATCCAGGATGCTTGCTCACACCTATGGAGCACCCGGGATGCTGACTACATTTCACTGAACGGCCACCGATGTCATTAATGACAAGGATTATTTATACTCACTGTCTGAGTGTTCATGCTGGGATCATGTGAGGTACGAATGTTTGCATGAGAAAGAGTGACAAACAGGGAGAGAGAACGAATGTGGAGGAACTGGTGCAACATAAAGAATGAAAGGGCCAGAAGAGGGTTAGAGAAAGTAAAAGACGGGGCGTTTACTACTTGGGGAGGTATAGCAAACCCCTTTCCATCTATCATCCCTGTCTCTGTCCCGTCCACTGAGCAGGAGAGGTAATGAAAGTAATTTAACGTACATCTATAATTAATATGCTCTCTTTGGTCGGGCCAGGCGGGTGATGGAGTGTGTTTATTATGTGTGTGTGAGGGATCTGGCATGACGGGGCACTGGGCCACTGACATGGTAATTCACCAGCCATCACTCCAGCAGCGACGGGGTCAGATTGGTGCAGCTATATGGGGCACCGCTGGCTCCAGCGCTCCCATAGGTGCGGATGGAAAGTGGGTTTTTGTTCCCTCTCGTCTCCTCTCTTTTTCTTTCCTCCTCTCCGAGTCTCCTGAAGAAAGGGGAGAAAGGAGGCGCAGCACGTAGCAGCGCCCCGGGCCAATGTTCTCCCTCTATGTGTCCTGCTCTTTCTCTCCTTCTTTCTCTCCCTGACTTTCTTTCTCTCGCCTTGCCGTCCTCAGCTCCCTCCTCTCTTGTATTCCTGTCTTTGCTCTCTGGTCGGTCGCTCTCCCTGTCTATCTGTCTGGCTCCACCACTTTATCTTTATTTCTCCTAATATTCTGTCCTCCTTCTCCAAGAAAAGTGAATGCACTTCAGGAATTCCTTTTTTTCTTTTCTTTTTTTTTTTTTAAAAGGCGGACTGCTTTGCACAAACACAGTTCAAACCCGACTGCCCTCAGTGCTGTCTTCTTTTGAAACTCGCTGCTCTTTGAATACCGTCCGTTTGAAGAGAATGCCCTCTGCATTTTCTTTTACACAGTCACTCAAGTGCTCCTCACACACTCTCTCACATTTACACACATACACAAACACGCAGGCATATTAGGCTCATGTAGAAGTACAATCGCACATGAACACAAACCCACGTTTACACACTGACTCGTGTCAAAATACGCACGTGCGCACACACACCGACGTTAAATTTCAGCTGTGTCACTGGTACAGACAGTGAATTTCTCTCTCACTTTGAACTTTCCTCATTTCATCTGTCTCTTCTTCTCTGTCAGGCTACACTTGTATGCGTGGCCTCACTCCAGCTACTGGCCGATCTCCAGTAAAGGTCTAATTCAGGTTAAACTGTTTACATGCATCTTTTAAACCTTTCAGCTGAGGACTCTTGTTGTTGCCCCGAATAAAGCAGTTAACAGGTGGCGTCACTGACATTACAACATAGTTTCCAAGTCAAGTCAGGTAAACTCAGTTTTTATTTTTATGGCCCAGTTTCACAAATCACAATTTACCTTAATAAGCTGCCCAGCCAGAAATTGTTACATCCCCAACGTTTTCAGAACCTTTACATTACATCAGAGGAACTTTTGTATAACCTTTACCTAAAAAATTGGTACCTTGAAACACCATCAAAACATGTTTACAATTTAGCCTTTAATATTGTGCATGGGGAAACGTATTCTCTGCATTTAACTCATCCCATGTGTTGGGAGCAGTGGGACACTTTTGTACAGTGCCCAGGGACTAAATCCACTTCTAAGCCAAAAGTGACAGGAGAATTAACCTAACATAGATGCTTCTGATGGCAGGAGAAACTGGAAACTAAACTTGTAAATTCCTTTCTGTCTGGAAAGGCCCTGTCCTTTTATTGACTTTATTCAGGATTTTCCCTGCGAAAATTTTAGTTTCCATGCCATCTTTCTTCATCAACACCTGCTCACGTCATGGAGGGAACGTTATTATGACCAACCCATTTGTGAATATTCTGATTAACTCCTCACTTATATTTTCTCGTAAGACCAACAGGGAGCTATATGGAAACATTTGCTTAATGTCCCAAATGTCCTTTTTGTAACTTTGCAAAGTAACAATAAAATAGCCACAATGGAACATTCCCTTGAAGTTATATAGGGAACCTTATTATTTGACAAATTGCAAGCGCTCTGAATAAGTTCTCATTGAAACATTCTCATTTGACCATAAAATAACCACGATGGTACATCTTCCCATTAGTCATATAGGGAACTCACTGTTGCACTATGTGACATGCTCCTTCATTATAATGAACATGGGCACTGTAGTTTTTTTTTGAGTTGCTCCCACATGCATCATTCTGTTGCCAGAAATACTTACTTACTTAAATAGTTCTCAGAAAATACATTTATTCCTGTTAAAAATAACTATGTCCAGCAGTCTCAGGATTTCACTAAGCCCCTTTTTAAAAGAAAGTACATATGGACTAACACATTGCTGGTTTTGGTCATTTCATGAGATTCTTTGACAGTAAAGAAATTGAATTCCAGTCTTACCTGCTAAAACTTCAGTAAATAAAACTAAGATTACAACCAAGAGTAAAATGATGAGGGGTTTTCATTTAAATAAGAGAGTGATGAGAAATAGACCTGTGGAGCCAGTTTACTTCAAGTGAATTCTTGTTGCATGTAAATGTTCCTCTTTGCTTTCTTTCCCCTGTCGACTGTCCTTTCCCCCCTCTCCGTGCTGCATGTGTTTAAGGCTTTGTCAACAGATGTGGAGAGGGTCACTAGGTGTGCGGACTTTGCCAGCCGAGTGCCCACATGTCTGATTTTAATGGGCAGCATATGGAGGTGGTGACTGATGAGAGGGACTGCGCCGGTGACAGGTGCTGAGTCGTCTGTCGCGCTGACCCCCGCCCCGCAACGGACCAAATCAGAGGACACCTTCATTCGGCAGGCCTGACCCTTCCACACACACACACACACACACACACACACACACACACACACACACACACACACACACATCTTTCTGAGTCAGTGTTTGCTTTACATTTATTTGCTCCAAGCTGGTAGAAAAATATGCTCACTCCCACACTTGCAATTATAGAAACATATGGAGATCATCAGTCCCTCCTGCACATGGACTGTCTGCACTGTCTTCCTGGGAGTCTGTATGGCTGTAAATATTAACTCTCTGCATGCCAGTTAGCAGCTCCTAGAAGTTACTCCCTATTTCTGTTTTGTGGGGTTAAAATTCATCTAGAGGTTTATCATTTCAATGTGGCTGCAATTAAGAATTTTGTTCTTTAGCACAGTGGTTCTCAACCTGGGGGTCAGGACCCCCAAAGGGGTCAGACTATAGTTTCTAGGGGTCGCCAGATGGTTGTGGGGATAAAATATAATATTTTGGCAAGCAGAACAGAGTGAGAGGCAGGAAGCAGCTTTCAGCAATATTAGCTCATTTATGACATTCAACATGAGGGAGAAGCACTAAAAAATATCCAAAATACAGCCATGGTTAAAATTATAACCAGCACAAAGTGAGAAATACCAACATAAACCACCATGTTCTGAACAGACAAAAACTAACAAAAAGTTACATTTTGTAACATAAAATAGCACACTTCAGCTCAGTCCAGCAGGCATGATGGGATATGAGGGCTGTATATTAGACAGGGGAATGTTTTTTTTTACATTCCCTTACATTGCCTGTACCAATTATGTAAGTGGTCTTAGAACAGATTTAATTTGGTGTGTTTGTGAGAGTCAAACGGGGCATGTGTGCAACTGATACAAAACATTTTGATGATCAATCTTGATGTTACTGTACAGTTCTGTGGTTTATACACTGCAGACTAAAATACTGTGTCTGTCTATCTGTCCATGAGCGAGGAGCGGAAATTATCACCACTCTACTCCGCTCACATGCACTGATACACACACTTTTGTACAGCTACAGCCAGTTTTGGTACCAATCACGCAGAACGATTACTATGGAGCTATAGTTTCTAAGAAAAAGTATTCCAACTCAAGACCTGGGTCAGCAGGAGACTGGACATCACATGGAGACTGTGTCTTAAGGTAGGTCGCCAAACAGCAGGCATCATCAACTGTGTAATACAAGGCCCTAGCGTTTCCAACAGATCCCCGAGTTCCCACCAAGTTTCGGAAATATCACCCTGACTTTCTGCAATAAAGGTCGCGAGCACAAACCAGATTATTCTGGGGCTATGCGACTCCAAAAGGTTGAGAACCACTGCTTTAGTGCACCTTGTTACCTTGTTTTGGAAATTGCTATAGACATAAAAATCCAGAGCATGACCTCAGACACTGACAAACACATTCACATCTCACAGGCAGTTTTCAAAGCTTTGTTTTCATATGAGGCGCATGTCTCTGGACTGGGAGGATACACAAAACTGACAAAGACAAAGCCCTCTGTCAGGTTTAAAATAAGGATCTTCTAGGTGTGCTGAGCCACTCTCTGCTCATATAGTCTGCTTTGAGTGCCATTTAGTGCCATTATCTTGGAGAGAAGGCAGCCATCTCTACGGCTGATATCTCCAAAACTCTGCAACTCACACCAAAAAAAAATCTAGATGGATAAATGGGACTAAAGGCCTGGGGGGAAATATGCATTTTTGATTTTAAGGTGAACTGTCAGTTAAAGGCCAGACACTGATAAAATTAGTCCTAGGTTAACTAATTCAGGAAGAAGTTTGTAGTAACTTTTCTTTCACCTTTGATTTTATGTGAGGAGGGAAAAAACCCTCAAGAGGAACTTCTGCTCTCTGGTAAAGCGTTGTGTTGTTTCATAGGATGTGTAGTCAGCACAACATTCTTGATCTTAGTTTTTGTCTCTCTCTTCTTTTTGCTTTTGTCACGTAACAGTCGGAGTGTCACAGACAACAATACGCCAGAGCTCTAAGAAAGGTTCTGCCTTCACCTGCATCACGCTTATTACAAGGTACAAGTTTCATTTATTTATCATTCTACAGCACAGGGTTGTAAAACGAAAATGTTTTGCTACCCACAAAACACAAATGATATAAATGGATGAATAAATAATAAGTTATAAGAATAAACTATTTTTTATGGTGGATTCTACTCTATTACAAGGTTGATTCTCAGCTTGTGAAACC
>JAJHUR010096953.1:0-22350 GCA_027495735.1 Lutjanus campechanus
GGGGGCGTGGGCATCTGAAGGCATCTGATTGGTTCCTCTCCATTTGGACCGAATGGCAGGGATTGGTCAGAGTGATTCGTTTCGTTCCTTTTTCTGAATACATAATGACTACTCTTAGGATGGAAGGACCATTTCACCCAGTATAACAAAACGTGTTTCTGAACAGGATTACCATCTATAGCTTTAAGGTTAATCAATCCTTTGTTATGCTCAGTACATGGAACACACTCTATGAAGTGAGCTGCTGATGCACCGCATGCACCACAGTTATGTGCTGGGTGGCATGAGGTCACTAAGGTTTGATAATGACATAATAATTAAGTTAGTAAAATTCAATAAATGTGTTTGTAATTTCATTATAAATAATCATGCATTGCAAAAAGTAATAAAATGTGTCTGATATGTTTTCTTTTTTTGCAACTTAGTTCAAATACCTTGTTGAAATGGCTTACATATACAGTAGCTCTACACCTTATCTTCATTTAGTAGTCAAGGATTCATGGATATGCAAAACGTCTCCACCCTCTCCACAGACCCCACACCTCCTCAACCTCCACTCCAACCCCTATATAGCTGCACCTGGGTTCTCCTCTGTTTTGCTAGCTAATCAGGCATCACCTGGCTTCTCCTGTGTGCTGGGCATCGCCACTATTGATATGTGCAGCACCACCCTCTTGATTAACAGGACTGGTTTCTAGGGTTTATGACGTCATATACCCAGCCTGACTGAATCTGTTTTTTTGAGACTGTCCTTGCTCACTGCAGTTATAAAGCAAGAAATGCTCAGACATGGTGCTTCCTGTTTTTTTTCCCCTCCTGATATGTTGTGTGAAAAACACCACATGGACACATTAACAAGGTTAAAAATGTAACAGTTTTGTTTTAAAAAATGCCTATAAATGCCTTATAATCTAACAGTAAACACATTTATTATGCTATTATTAACACTTGTAGAGTCTTGATAACACATACTAATGTCAACTAGGCTCATAAGGTCCTTATTACCTATTAGCTATACAGCTTATTACAGGCATCTTAATATAAAGTGTTACTGAAAGTTGTGCTTGGGTGAATTAGGAGGGGAGAAGAGAGGAGACAAAGTTGCTGACCCACTTTGTAGCTCTCAAAGTTTCAAATCCTCTTTAAAGAGAGAGTGAGTTGTGGCCAAGAATTTGGCAACACACACACACACGCACACACACACACCATACATACAGCACATGCATGCACACACACACACACCTGTACAGACACGCACATAATCGCGGGCCTGTGACCCCAGACACCATGAATAATGAAGCAAGTGCTGCTTTTATTTAACACCGCATTAGCTCTTTACATCACCTAATAATGGCAGCACTGAACCACACTAACACACGCTCACACACACAAGCACGCACACTTCTGGTAGTGCTCGATACGGTTTGTTAGTTTTCTCATTTGACTTGGTCTATTTTAGTCCTGCAAAACCCTCTTTCTCATTCCTCTTCTCTCTGATCCTCCTTCCATTGTCTCTCCCTTTTATCTTTGCTCTTCTTTTTCTTCATCTTCCCTGCTTTTTTTTGCCTGTTCTCTCCGTCGCCTCATACCTCTGTTGGTATATCTCCTTCTCTATTCATCTCTCCCTCCTCCTATTCCCTCCATCTCTCGCGGTCTCTCTGAACATTTTGTTGATGTCGGTGATAAGATCAGCATTTGATTGGCTGGGGGAGATAAGAGATAAGATCGTGATTTGTTTAGGGAGCTTTTCTCTCCTCATCACACTCCTCGCAGACTGCAGTGATATCATTGCACGTGCATGCAACTACGCGCACATACACTTTGCACCAGAGTGAAGAATGGAGATCGGGAGTGTGAGAGGAGGTAGAAAGAGACAGAAAAAAAGAATGAAAAGGGAAGGATAGATGGGGTACAGTGGTGAGAAAAACAGACGCCCTAATTTGCAAATCAAAGACATTATGAGTCACATATTTTCAGCCAAATCAGCCAAAGGGGAAAATATTTCCCTCTCACTCCCTCTCTCCTTTTTACTTCACTTTCATTTTTTTTTCTCTTTTCATGACTGCATCGTGTTGCTTGAAATGCCTAAAATGCTGTTCTTAAAATGAGTTGGCCCTTGGTACCCTTTAACATCCATTACTTTCATCACATCACTCCATTCTTATGTGTTGTCTGTTTTCATGTGAGCTACTCACACACACACACACACACACACACACACACACACACACACACACACACACACACACATACATACATATCCACTGGTAATATAAAAAGAATCCATAACCTCTTCTTCTTCTTCTTTAGTGGGCTCTTGACAGTGATCGTGGGTGCTTTGCTTGGTGAAAAACAACTTAAAAAGCTAGATGTGATGTTAAATTGTAGGCTTCTTTTTTGTCCTTATTTAACACCTTGAAATAATGTTCTTAATCAGCTGCACACTATAACCAATGGGTCCTTCGTGAGCACACTATTATAAGCCACATTTGAAGGATACTGGTTATTTCACATGGCAAATATCCATTGTTGTATTTCATCTGTGCTTCCGTCATTGGTTTGCAGTTTGAAGGGCTATGTTGAAAAATGAAAATGAAATTTTATCTTATGTCGCATCATCCTGAGCCAGGGCTCTATCCAAGGGGGACTTACCATTATGCAAAGGTCAGTAATTGCCTTAGGCCACAAGCTACCAAGGGGGCCCATAAAAGGCATCATAAATTTATTTATTTGTTTTTAATTATGCACAAATTATTTATGTCTTTCTAAAAATTCATGTCCTAAAAGGAAATCAGAATGCTTAATTTATGTCCTAGGGCCTCCCCACTCACCTGGACTATTCAATGATCTTGATGCACATCTGCAAAATGATTCAGGAAGACAGTAGCCAACTTGTTTAAACAAAAGGCTCACCGTTGTGTACAGGCTGGTGAAAAATGAAGCAAAGCTATCCCAACGGTGCTTTAAAAAGAAGTAATCCTTGTAAGCCTGTTAAACATGCTGCTGTCTGGCAAGAGATACAGAAGCATCAACTGTCATACCACCAAACTCCAGAACAGTTTCTTTCCTGATACTGTGAGACTTTTTTACTTCATCCTCTGAGTTCCACCATAAATAAACATTTATTTTTATGACTTATTATTTATTCAAAGATTGAAACGGAGAATGTGGAGGACCCCATGTCTGCATTTGCCTTAAGCCCTAAAATCACTAAATCTGCCCCTGGCTCTATCTCAAGCATCTGATGTGTTATTTTCCTATCTTACAATTGCCATATTATTGTGGAGGAAGACTGTGGAGGTTATTGGCATCATTATCACCAGCAGTAAAATTAAATCCATACCTGACATCCTGAAACTGTGTGTGTTTGTTTTTGTGTATATGTGCACATGTGTATGTGAGGAGCAAAGAGAGGTAAAAGGCAGGTGAAATGGAAACAGCAGATCTTCCCTTTCCTTTTTGGGCATTGCCATTATAGGGCACAAACACTGATGCACAGACTCACACACATTCATTAAATTGTGCATATTCTAGCCAATTATAAAACTAAAGGTTACTGCTTCAATTTTTGCATTACTGCACACAGATCCCCATGTGTGCGGATGTGTGCGCGCAACATCTACTCTCCCTCAATGTCTGGAGGCTGAACACGCTACACATGCAATCATGTCTTTGCATGCAATGAGGAGAGAGGCTAACATGCTAAAGAAGGCTGAACAAAAATATAGCAATGTACTTTTCACAGGACATGATTACCACTGTTCAGACAACAGTGGATTTCCGTTATTTTATCTGTTTCCGAATTTGAAGCTATACATTTTTTCTCATTCTTTTTATAAAAATCCCTGTCAAAAATCACTCCCATGTGCTCACACATTTTGAAAAGTCTTTTTTGCTTGTAATTTGTGGGCACACGCAGAAAAAAAGGCCCCAGTGTTGAGCCCTGTGGAATCCCACAGGGATGTCTGCTGTGGATGGATTTCCTATTAAGATAAACTAGAATATGAGCCAGCTCAGAGCCTGAGTCAGAAGAACCCACCCAGTGCTTAAGGCATTCAATTAAAACTGCATATGTTAACAGCATAGGTAACAGGATTATGATTGAGCATTGTCACCTGTTTTTACAAGGAGGTCATTCATTACGTTCAGAGACTCTGGCTGCAGGACATGTAGTGATCTAAGCCCTGTCTTTGGCTATGTAGCTGTCCACAAAATTTAGTTTAAGGCCGACTTGTCGAAAATGTTGGATGAAAGTGGGAGACGCTGTCTCCCTTTCTGTCTTACACACATAAACCAACACCTGCGCACTTTCAGCTGTACACACAAGTAAAACTGTGGTGCAGAATATAATTGTCTCAGCCAGCTTTCCTGGAAATACACTCTTAGATATAAAACTAGAACCATTAAGGATTCTTCAGCTTGTGCCCATAGGGAAATCCATTTTGGTTTCTTGTAGAACTGTTCATAAAGGTTCCACTTAATTGGAATCCTTTCAGAGGGTTCAACGCAGAACCAAACTTAAAAGGTTATACCTAGAACATCGGTGAAAGGTTCCACCCAAAACCCCATATGAGCAGTTCTACAGAAAACAACTCTATGCTGTAATGGTTCAACTCAGATCCCCCTCAGGGGGTTAGTCTTACAAAAAGACCCTTATTTCTGAGAGTGTAGCAATGTTGAAGGGACATTAGACTGGCAGGATGACAGATAGTATTGACAAAGGTTGGTATTTCAACACCCTGCAGTAACAGACTGACAGTTCCAGAAACTTCTAAATCGCCACTGTGTAAGAGCAGTTAACCTCAGTGTATACCTAATCTAGCTGCTCAGGTGGACAAGTACTGCAAGGTAAAAGTGTATTCTGGTGGGGCTTCACACACTGATATACACACAGATTTGGCGGGTAACACGGAGAAATTGTACGAACAGCAATTGGACTCGCAGTTCAGCCCTGTGCTGAAAATTGAGGTTGCAGCACATGGCCTTCATTGAGGTGTGTGCACAGCTTTTTGAAAGAAGCGTCTAACCAGCAGCTGCTGCAGCATGCGGCTGAGTGGCCTGTTGTTTACAATGTGTCTGATTAGATATGTCGTCGTGAGAATAAACCATGTTTGAGGACACCGCCAAGCCAGGCGCTGACAGCAGGGTGTGCACAAACTGTGACCTCCCCGGTCCCTTTGGAAAACACTAAACCCTCTCTTCCATTTTCCAAACAGTGGTTCATTTTCCAACACACAGCACTATCCATCTGCAATTCCAAACAATGAGCTGTCCACTCGCCTTCAAAAATACTCGACTTTCCACTATATAAAAGAACTGGACTGCATTTTCCTTTGAGAATTTGGTGAAATCTAACAGCTCCCCACAGAAGAATCCCTGGAAAGTCCCCTCCGATGTAAATGAAAGTGGAAAGTGCACCAGAAAACGGGACATAATAAGGAGTGGCGAGGGCAACAACTGACCATTCTCAAGTTATAATAGGCTACTGAGGTGTAAAATCCCAACATCAGTGATCAATGGAGTGTTAAAACCTGGTTACACAACCAATAATTGATTCCTGACTGTTTGTGTTCATGTGTCTGTCCCTCTCTTTGTCCTTTTTCTTCTTCTCTCTCTCCCTCTCTTTTTCTATTTCTACGTTGCCCCCTCCCCTCCATTCTTTCTCGCTCTCCCTCTGCACCACAGTCTTTATCCTATTACAGCCTCCTTGCTTCTGTGGAGCAATTTCAGTTGTAGACACAATGAAAACTGGCAGGATACATTACTTAGCAACGCACTCCTCCCACCCTCTCTGGTGCGTCCTCCTTACCTTCCCCCCGTTCTTCACTCATGTTTTCAACAATGAATACATTTTTTCATCATACTGTTTTTTTCCCCCCACTCCTCATTTGAGTTTGTCTCACTTTGTCTTGCTCCAGTTTTTCCTTTCTGGTTAGTTTTCACTTTGTTTTTGTTCTGCAGCATGCACCTGTCTCCCAATGAGTGATTAATCCTAACTATTTATTTGTCTCTTCACCTCGCTATGTGCTGATCTCATCCACCCTGTACTGCTTTTGTGCTGCTGCCAAAGCTAATGGTTAAGAACAATCTCAACAGGGTCTTTTCATCCTTCTGCTTTCTTCACAGACATTCAGAGAAACACTTGAATCTCTCATTTTGCAGTAGGAATTCAAGGAACATTTGGCCATGGAAAACACCCACAACTATTCATTAGCGAACAATCAAATACTTAGGCTGTGCTGAGGAGCTCCCAAGTTAGCAATGTCATGTTTCTGAAGGTAGACTAGGATGAAAGTGAAGATAATGATGTGCACAATGAATCCCTTCCGAATGAGTAAAAGTGCTTAACCTCTTAACATGTGAGCGAGTTGAAAAGGATCACAGGCTGTTTTGTATCGGTAGCAATCAGCAATCCCATTAGCTGAGCATTCAAGCCAGGGCATAAGTTCTTCTAATGGCACCTAGATGTAAACTCCAAGAATTTGCTGACTGCACTGAGGGCTTTTTAATTCAAACGTTACACAAGAGTTTAAGGTCTCAATTGCTCCAGTCAGCTTTAGTTCGGTGAGTTAGAGAACAAAGCTTCCATTAAGAAAATATACAAGCTTAAAAAGAGTTTACCTTTTTAACTACTGAAAGGAGAAAAGATTGCGGCAAGCTGGAAGCCAAAACTCCAGGGTTCAGAACAATCCTTTAAATATCGGCTAGTGAGGTCAAAGTCACCATTGTACACCTTTTATTTCTCTGGATTACAATAGGTATTGACTATTGTGATGTCATCCACTTCTGATATAAAGGTGGAGCTTTCTCACCCACATAAACAATGAAAATTGCACTGTCTATCCATCCATGGTGTCATATCAGTGGAAATAACTAGAGGTGACATCTAGAATCAGAAAGTAGAGGTTTGATTTCTCTTTGCTGATGATACTCTCTTATATAGTTCAGACAGACAGGTAAACTAGAGCTGCAGATTGATGCATACTGCCTCTATGTTTGTGTCTTCAGTATATTCCAACCTGGTTATACACTCTTTATCCGCTCTGTCAGGTGCTCCAGGTAGCTAGCTTGGCAGGGCACCAGAGCAGTCCCTGCTGATGGAAAGGGCTCTGAATAAAGCGGAGGTTTTATTTGACGAGCCCTGCATGGGGACCTGATGGCCGACTGGAATGCTCCCAGGGAGAGAGAGCTGATCTCTTTATCTGTCCGTCCTGTATCCTATTAGAGTATCACCTTCCATCACACCCTCCATTCAAAGGATGAGAACAGCTTTTACTAAGCTGCACACTCCCCCTCGACCTCTCTTTACCTTGCTAACCGCCTCCCTCTCCTCCTCTTTGCTCCCATCTCTGTCCTCCCTTCTCTTCTCACCACTCAATCACGACCACACATTTTCACTGTTTTCACACTCTCTCCCTCAAAACACAACCTCCTAACTTAATGACAAAACAGATTGTTGGTCATTTCTGCCCAAAAATGACCTATGTGACCATTTTCTGACCTGGGGACTATACAGATGGTTACAAAAATGTATTTGAATATAAGATGAAGGCCAAACAACTACTTGGTTAAGTTTAGAGAAAGACCACAGTCACAGTTGATAGAAACCTTCATTTATATTGGCTTGGCTTTCTGAGAGACACGACATGATGGCCACAAAAGTCCTGGTAAAAGTAAACATACATCATCTTAGATGTCTTAAAGGACCAGCGTGTGGTATTTGGGGTGACTTGTAGCATTAAGATTGTATCCTAAACATGTAGGAGAGACTGAAACATGTCAAAAATGTGAAAGGCCTTGTCTAGAGCCAGTGTTCAGTTTGTCACATCACATCAGTTTCAGCACATCAATGGAGATTCCCATTAAGTGTCAGCATTAAGCTAATGGACTATTACTTACATAGAAATAATGGATTCAGTAAATAAAAATAATTCAGGAATCATAAACATCAATTTTTTTTCTCCCACTCCTATAGTAGAAACAGGGCAGTTCAATGTGGTGGCCTCTGTGGAAGACGACCATTGTCCTCTGCAGATATACTGTAAATGGCTCATTCTAAGTTAACTAAAACTCAGTGATTCTTATTTTCAGGTGATTAACACTCATGAAATAAAATCTTATTCATTTTAGATTCCATTTCTGCCATATTCTGCCAATAGAGCCCCCTAAATCTTGTACACTGGACCTTCAAAAAAATGACCCATCTTGTCAATTCTTGGGTAAGGACAGTCTCATCTAGTCGCTCTCTCTCTCTTTCTTGCTTGCTCTCCCTTCTCCACACTTGCTCATTGTTTGTCACTCCCTCATTTCTTTCTTCTATTTTTTTTTCTTGGGCCATTTTTTTTCCAACATAGCAACTGCTGGCCGGAGAACTGCTGAGGCAGCACTGGGTCCAATTTCTGAAGCACCGCACAGGCCCCAACAAACAAACTGATATCCAAATAACACAGTGGCAGAGATGGGGAGAGAGAAAGTGAGAGGAGAGAGCGTGACAGAAGAGTTGACGATGCCCAGAACTGCCTGCCAAGAATCGATAAGGGATAGACCGATGACTGTAGAACAACCCCACTGGTACAACCAGCTGCAAACCACACGCACACATACACACATCGAGCAAACCACACAGATAAGAGTCAGGGCTTGTGGAGGCACAAGTCATTGATCTTTGTTTTAGTACAAATACTTCATTACTGTACTTCAGTAGATTTTTTTCATATCTGTACTTTACTTGAGTGTTTATTTTTCTGACAACTTTTGACTTTTACTCCCTACATTTTAACACAAATATCTGTACTTTCTACTCCATACATTTTCCAAACAAACTTTAGTTTTAATGCATTTAATGCAAGAGAATTCTTGATTATTTTTATTTGGCTTCATTGCATGTCACCTCCTTAACATGAAGACCAATTTTACCTTTGGGTCTCCATCAGTGCATACGATATACGACAGACGCAATAAGATAAAAATCATGAAAACAAAGTAACCAGACGAAAAGGACGTAACAAGAATAAAACAATGGACCAAGACCAAAACAACGTAAAAGATGTAACAAGACGAAAACAACACAACAAGACAGAAACAAGGTAATAGGATGCAAGAAGACGAAAACTGTAAAACTTTCAGCTTTGCACACACACAGCTGCTAAAAATGTCTTTCAGAAGGCTACTTTTTACTTTTACTTTACTTTTACATTTAAGAACCTGTACTTTTTCACTTTTACTTGAGTAAATAAGTTGAATTAGTACCTTTAACTTTACCAGAGTCTTTCTTTACACAGGTATCTGTAGTTCAAAGAAAGCGCATACATGAGTGATTTTTTCACGTCCATTGCTTTTTTTAAGTAATGATGCAGCAGGAACCTTGTAGCTGTCTTGTTCATTCATTCAACTTTGTGTATGTATGTTAAAGGCAGGGAAATCGAGAACGAGTGCAAAGAGATGTTGGTCTGTATCTATTAGTGCTTGTGCGTGTGTGTGGCAGCCAGATTGACACCATTATGTCTACTCTCCCTCCCTCCACTCCATAAGCCAATTCACCCTCATCACTTTGCTATTAAGCAGCTTTGCATCGGTACAGCTATGACTATAACTGTGGGGAACGTGCGTTTCAGTGTGTGTGTTTGTGTGTGCAAGAGACAGGGGGTGGGTTGAGAGGAGGGGAGTCATTTTCCCACAAAAAATTTCCTCATCTCTCTCCAGTACGTTACCCTCGCTTCACCTCTTTGCCTCGTTTTTGTCACCGTAATCTGTTCTGGCGACCCAGCATTGAACTTTTAATAACAGTAAAACAATGCAGTGAATACAACAGAACTGTGAACCTCATTCGAGGCAATACAGCATTGTATTTTAAATACACTGCCAAATGCTGCTTATTCAGTACAGCGGGGTGGGAGGGGGGGATCACAGCAGAATGAAAAATGGCCATCTCAGTCATGGTTTATTGTGAGGAGAAACATGCAGAGCTCAGTTTATTATACGATTACAGCATTAGTTCGCCTGGTTTTCTTTGTTTAAGATCACGACACACCAGCTGCAACTTTTATAGTTTATTACAGATTTTCATGGTGCTCTATTATTCCTTGACATGGAGCAATATAGATAATTTGTTCATGGACCTGATTGAGATCAGAGGGGGATTTAACATTGAGCAAATGTTGGCAGCAATACCTCATAAACATACGGTCAAGAAAGTAAATTTTTCTTTTTGTTCTAACTTTTTGCTAATTGATTAACTCTTTCTACAAATCCAGCAGCTAAAATGGAATCAGAATGCTTAATTCATGAGCGTCTTCCTCTGACATTAGATCATTCTATGATCTTACTGCGCATTCAGGAAAGCAGTAACCAACCTGTGTAAACAAATGGCTCACTGTGGTGTAGATACCGTTGAAAAATGAACTGAAGCTACCCCAGTGGTGCTTAAGTAGAAAGAAGGAAGCGGGACGATGATTAAAGACAGTCACAGCTTGTTTACCCTGCAGCCATCTGGCAAGAGATACAGAAGTATCTGCTGCCGTACCACCGGACTGCAGAACAGCTTCTTTCCTCAGGCTGTGAGACTCCTAGATTCATCCTCCACACTCCACCATAAATAAAAATGTATTCTATTATTCTATTGACAATACTGATGATACTGATTTATTATTTATTCAAGGACTGAAGAAAGGCGAAAATAAGAGGTGTGAAGAGCCCCATGCCTGTATTTGCCTTAGGCCCAAAAATGACGAAATCTGCCCCTGATTGGGGTAAAATTCATTATAAGACCACTATAGACACTAAGCCCACCACTAACTGCTTATCCTTTGGAGGGTTGTAGTGGGCTGGAGCTGATCCCAGCTGACAGTGGGCAAGAGGCAGGGTACACCCTGGACAGGTTGCCAATTTATGACAGAAATGACTCAAATTCACACCTATGGGCAATTTGGAGTCACCAATTAAACAAACCTGCATGTCACTGCACTATGGGGGAAGCTGGAGCCATCCACATTCAGCCATTTATAAATATGAATCTCTGTGATGCATCTTCAGTAAACTTTGCTCCTCTGTATCCCGGCATCTCTTATTTTTCCTCTCTTTTCTCTCACAACCTCATCAATTTGTCCCTCCTCTTCTATCCTATCTTCCTTTTGCCTCTCTGTTTTCCACCCTCTTTCGTTTTTTTCCCTTTCTTTCCTCCTTCCACTCTTCTCTTCCTTTCTCTCTGCTGTTCGTTTTCTTCATTACCATCTCTCACCATGCCCCAGTCCTTCCCACCCTTCTCCACTGCAGTGAAGTCTGCACACAGGATTGTGCGTGTGTGTGCGTGAGACAGTTGTCAGGTTCACTAGAGGCCCAGTGGCAATCGATAAGTATTTGGGCAACGGCTCAACATAATTATAGAGGGATACTGAGAATCATCCTGGCTGGACACTCAGTGTGTGTGTGTGTGTGTGTGTGTGTGTGTAGTTGCTATCTGTCAATGGTCACCCTCTCTGGCTCTCTTTCCCTGCAGCCATCAGCCCTCCAAACTTCTCTCTGTCTCCATTGCAGTGTTGGTAGATAATAAGCAGTGGAAGAAAGTACTGAGATCCTTTATTTTAGTTCAAGTAGCAGTACCACAGTGTAGAAATAGAAGTAAACAAGTAAAAAGTAAAGTAAAAGTTCTGCTTTCTTGTACTGTACTTAAGTAAAAGCAAAAAAAAACAACAACAATTAGCATCAAAGTATATTTAAAGTACCAAAAGTAAAAGTACTCATCATGCAGATTGGGCCATTTCAGAATAATGTACTTTATTATTGAATTATAATTATTGATGCATTAATGTGTTCATCACTTTAATGCTGTAGCTGGTAGAGCTGGGCCTCATTTTAATTACTTTATATGCTGCAGGGTGGCTTGTGAATCTCCCCACGAGGATCAATAAAGTCTCATCTTGTCTTATCTAATCTTAACTACAATTATGCATATTTTACTTTTTCTATTAGTTATTTAATGCAAAGTAACAGGTAAGTTAAGTTTATCAAATAAATGTATTAGATTAAAAAGTATCAAGTAGCAGAAAATGGAAACATTAAAGGAGATACATGCGGTACATCAAAACTGTATTTCAGTACTTGAGTAAATGCCACTTGTCACAAGTGAGTCACTTTTCAACACTGATAAAAATGACTATGGAAAAATAGGAGTCACCTTCATACACCTTGAGTGAATTTGAAAAGACAAGTTGAGGTAATTTTGTAATAAATTTTGTAACAAATAACCTTTTCTAATCAAATAAACTTAAGATTAATTTAGTTGTATATGAGAAAACATGTTTAAGCTTAAAATATTAAGTTGAAACAACTCCTCAGTCACACTGACAAACAACACAAACAAATTTGATTTCCTTTTACATTGTGAGTTCTTCATTTCACACAAAAAACCTCCACCTGCACCTGCTACTGTTGGAGCAACTTTGTTCCAGCATTGGCACAAGGTCTTCATCAATCTTCATCATTTTTCAAAAGGTTTTCATTACTTAGGAAAAAAAACATGACTTACTTCTAATCATATTTCTTCAAACTATAAAAAAGAAGCGTTTTGGGACAGTATTAACACTCAAGCAGTGCATACTGGGAAGTCTGCTAATATGCTAATTATGTTTCTTTAGAAACTTAATTGAATTTAGTTGATTGAACTCTGTACGGTACATTCATTCAACTCATTATTACACACCAGAAGACTTCAAGTTAGAAGAGCTCATGTTTAAAGGTTCTAAAGTGTTCTGAAAATAAACTGTAGACTTTTTATGTTTAATTAACTTGTGCAAAAAAAGCCTTGTATGCTTACAAGTTAATGAGAAGAAATTAGTTGATTCCACTACATTCTGCTGTGATTTTTTTAAGGTGTACAGCAAATGTAAATTCTAATTTAGGCATGCTCCTGTCCTTCTATGTCTCTTGCTATTTTTATTTTTTTCAAGACGTAAAAATGTGCAGCAAGGGCAAATCAGGCAGAGAATTAAATACAAACAAAAAGGGCAAATTAATCACAGACAATTGGCTAAGTAAGCTGATTCTGATAAAACCTTAATAAAATACTCAAGTCGCTGAGTCGGAATCATCCTTAAAATAAACTGACCTGCTCCTGCACTGTAATGACTCTACTAGACATGAAAGTATTAATTCTGTACGCTCGTAATGATGGTCATAGGTGCAAACCCTTCAATCACACTGAAAGCGAGAAAATAAGGTGGTACACCCATGGAGTAGTAATCACTGCATTAAAGCTCACCGCCTCCTGTATTTCCAACACACACACACACACACACACACACACACACAGCAGCAGCAGGGCAGTGTGCATGTAAGAAAGTGGGATTTTGATGACAGTTACATCTGTATTTGACAAACAAGCCCCTCAGGCTTAGAGCAGCAGTGATATGATTGCAGTACATCACAGACATGATGATGATGTTTTCTGAGGATGTAGGAGTGTTTCAGATGGAACATTAAAGTCAAATGGTGGGCTTATGGCTGACGGGTAAGGAGGGACTTATAAAGGTAGACTAGGAAAGAGTCCTGTGTGTAAATGTATATGCATATGATTACCCTCTAGGGATGTAAGTGGGTGACTGGGAGGGTGAGTGAGTGAATAGATAGGAATAGAGATACACACACACATGCACACAGTTAACATGCCAGAAACATAATTACATGGAAAAAAATCATGATTGATTCCCACAGCACTGAGTCTCAGACACAGTGCGTGCACACGCGCAGTCGCTTGACTGCAAGACAGATGATGAAGCAGCTTTCATCCTATTTGTCCATCCGTGTGTTTGCTTGTGTGTGCGAGGATGCGTGTGCGTGTGTTGAAGTGGCACAAGGAGAAAGCTGAGAAAATCACATCACTTCGCTTGCAAAGCCCCGTGGGACGACAATCACAGGGTATTTTTTAGGAAGTCTTTGAGCAGCAGACTCACTAGGGACTCAGGTGTGTGTGCACGTGTGTGTGTGTGTGTCAGAGAGAGTGAGAGAGAGAGAGAGAGAGAGAGAGAGAGAGAGAGAGAGAGAGAGAGTTATCTGAAAAGCAGGTACACAGGCTCAGGACAGCTTTGGACTCTGTCACTCTCTCAGCTTTATTTGCGCCCAGAGTACGACATTCAAAACTTTACTGGAAAGTCAAGTGGCTGGGAAGATAACAAAATGGCTGACTGTTCACTGCTAAATAACCCTGGGTGAACTTTCCTCATTCTGATACAAAGCTGTTATTGGTGTATAATAAAAGATTTGAAGTTTTTGGTTGACAACCAAGATATTAATTGTATAATAAAACAAAAACAACATTATAATCCCAAGCAATAACAGCTTTAAAAGAAAAATCTGTAATATATTTACAGCCCATAACCTGTGTTATAGATGGCCTGTTTCATGTTAATTAGAGTTCAAATTGATGAGGGACGTTCGCCAAATTAATTGGTGTCTGTTTATGAGTTGTAAGAAATCATTAACTATCTTTTAGAAGGAGTAGATGTTTATAACAGCTAAATTGAGTAATATATTAATGGAGACTGGCAGGCAGAGGGCAGGCAGTCACTGAACTTCAACTGCAGTGTGTTTTTTCAGAGCAGTGAGGTTCTGTTTTGTTTGTTGGATAACGTTTCATTGACAGACAACTGACAGCTGATCAACTTATAGTGCAGGGCTCGTCGTCATTCATTATTGTCAAATAACGATGTTGCACTCGTCTTGCACTCCTGCAGTGTTCCTGCGGCCTGCCTGAGCTTCCTGAGTCTGGGGAGCAGAGGGTCAACACACTTCAACTCACCATATACATTACATTAAATAGGATTTCAACCTATTTAATATTCCGTCTATGGCTCCGACTTGCTATCTGTACTGCAGCGCTCATTTCTGGATGCACAGTTGCTGCATATTGCTCCTTTAAGAAGCAAATGCACAATGTCTAACATGGAAATCTCGTTGTCAAATGGTTTAAAGTGACATATTTTACAGCTGCGACAGGCACAGTTTTCATCTGCATGAATCTTAGATACTAAATATAAACCAGGATTAAGGTTTGGATGATATTCCTATCTCTCTCCCCAGTGAGGAATGTTTAAAGTGACACTTCTCTCCCTCCAAAATCTTTCCCTCCTTCTCTCTTCTCTCTCTCTCCCACTCTAAATCCTGTCTTATCTCATCCTGTCCTTCCCTCCAGCTTCTTCTCATCATTCCACTTAAACTCTCGCACTAATGAGTTCCTCCTCCTCCTCCCCTTCTTAACCCCCCCCCTCCCCTTCTCCTTCCCCCTCTTTGCCTTTTGTTTCACTTCTGTCTTCCTCTAAGAGGACAATGTAAACACCATGAAGGTGGAAAAGGGAGCGCTCACTGACTGCGGCAGACATGTTCGTTACTAATTCTGTCTGAGTCGTTGACGTCTATTTCTCGCTCGGTTTTGCAGCCTCATGACTGAATGTTTGACTTTCCGAGGGGAGGTCAGCAGAGAGGGGAAAAGTCTCTTTCCCTCGGAATCCTCACCCTGCAATAACAGATCTTAATTAGGTGGGATTTTTTTCAGGGGGTCGGCATCGTGGTCAGCAGCTAAAAATGAACTCCGTCTCTTGCGTACATCCAAAGAGAGTCTGATACACACTTTACCACACATCTTGCAGCACAAAAGAGAATTAGAGCTACAATAATGCAGGCCCACGTTACAAAAAGAAAGATGCCAAACACACACACACATCTCATAGCAAAAGATTACACACCAAGTAGAGATGGCACAAGAGATGCCATAAATTAGAAAAAATACTTATAAATACTAGCAGTGACAAAAAATTAAAGACTAAGACAGACTTAAAGTCTTCAATACAGACAAAAGTAGATGCAAAATGTATAGTTAAGAATGTAAGATAATTGGACAAGTTACCAGTAGACTGAATCTATGAGCCAAATATACAACACATATGGCTTGTTAGTTGTGTGTTAGCAGCCAGAGAAAGATTAGTTTGGTTGATTATACTGATGACTCAGGAACTGATTCTTGTGTGCTTGTGTGCAAGTTTAAATGTGTGTGTAAATATGCTTATTGCAGGCATGATGAGTTCATATGTACTCTGTTATTGTGTGTGTAATAGTTTATGTTTGTAGATGTTCACTGAGGCCTGGGTTGCGGATGCACTGGGACTCTACAACTATTAAAATCTAAAATAAATACTGCTTGTGTTTATACTAAATCTCATAAGGACAATTTTAGGTTCCCCTGGTGGTGTAAGCTGCTGAATTTGTGGTACGAATATAGGCAAATGTGAGCATAATTTGTTGCTCAAATCCAAAAATATCAGCATTTTTCCAGCCTCCACAACTTAAAGTGGTGCTCCTGCTGTGAGATGAAAACAAGACAGCCAGGGTGGTGTGGAAAGCAAAGGAAACTACAGACTCCCTTTTTCCATATGCATGTCCTGGGCTGGCTTGATGTGGTTTGACTCAACACGTCAGCCCAGTATGGCAAGGTTTTGCATCTCCAATTTCAACAGGGATACCCACTTGAAGTTGTGTCTTGTAAATGAAGGAGAGCTTATCTTGAGTTGAGTGACTGTAAAAATTAACAGTGGATAATCAGATCATTTCCTATAAATTCTTGACAATAAAATCCAGTTTTCATCTGTAGTAACTTAACATGACTCCTATCCAGCTGAGAGCAAACGTGAAACAGTTAAAAAAAAAAAAAAAAAGTGGGTCAGGCTCACTTTGACCCCACTCCAGAGAAGGTATATCTCGGGCACAACTCGGCACTGCTCAGCAGTGTTAAGCGGTAATGAAAATGCTAATTGGTGCAGCATGGTGTCAATGGAAAAGCCCCAAGACACTGCTGTGCTGAATCTGTCAACAGGTAAAAGATCAGCCTTAAAATGCATGGTACAATTTTACATAATAGCCTTTCTGAGCAAAAAGGAGGAGTTCACAAAACATTGATAACAAAGTCCAATTCTCTGGATCTGCTGACTCAGTCCTGAGCAACAGTCCTTTCCCCCCCAAGCAACCTCCATTCCCCCTCAAGCCAGTGCAAGAGAATGAGGTGCTTGGGGAGCTGCTCGAACTGGATCCTCATAAATCAGCTGGGCTGGGCACTCATATTGTCTCAGACCCCATCACTTGTCTGTTCTCTACAGACGTGTGAATTCTCCCAAGGCAGGAAAACTGCTGCTGTTATTAATGTAAGGGTGGGTTGCAACTTAAACTTAAATGTGTTACAGACCTATTTCCACATTGCCTTGCCAGAGTCTTTGAGAAACTGGCCATCAACCAGCTCACCCACCAATATTCTCACCTCCATGCAGTCAACCAGCCATGGGTGTTTCTCAGCAAAACTCAAAGTGTTAAATCACATCATATTTGCTTTTGACAGAAAATAGTGCTGTGTCACTGTGTATATTAACCTGACAAAGATTCTGTGGATCATTGCTTCTTGCTTGACAGGCTCAGTGACTTAGGACTCACAAGGGAATGTCTAGCATGGTTCAAAAACTACTTTTCTGGTCATGTACAATCTGTTAGAGCTGAGGGTTTCCTCTCTGGCCCTCTGTGCCTGTCCATGGGTGTTTCTCAGGGGTCCAACCCTATTCAAGATTTACATAAACAGCTGGCAGCTCTCACATCCATCTGTATGCTGACGACACCATTTTATACATATCTAGTCCTCCGCCGAACACTGCCCAGGTTTCCCTGCAACACAGCTTCTAAAGTATCAAATATACCTTCTCCAACCTTCACTTTCTCTTAAATACTAACAAAATGCAAGTGCACAGTCATCAACTTCCAAGGTGCACGGAAAAGGGGAAAAGGGCTGAGGTAAAACTTCAACAACCCTTGTAGTATGTTGAAGAACTTTATTGTCAGACCAGCATGTTTCGGTTCTGGCCTTCATCAGGGCAATCATCCTTCAACCAGAACTTAGTTAAAGTTGCCCAACCCCTCAAAACCTTCTCTCCTCTCAGAACTTGAATTTAAGCATCTGACTCAACAGTTCACTCTCCATTCAAATGCATATCAGCACGCTGCTCATTTACCCACACTGCAAAGCACACATCGGATAAAATGATGGTTCCTCCCATCTCGGAGGTGTGTTAATATAGGATTGTTTTCTTGTACTAGACGTATCTTTTATTATCTTGTATCAACTTGCCTGTTGTCGCTGCCTCTTGGTCAAGTAGTCATTGTAGATGCGAATTGCTTCTCCATTGATTTATTTAACTAATAAAGGTAGAACCCTGCATCATCATGTTAGATACAATATGCAAATATTTGAAGGACTGAGCATCAGTTGCCATGTGATAGAATCATCAAGGATAGAAGAGTTTTACACTTGAACAGAGCAGGGCCAGAAAGGAGCAGCTTAGTGTTAAGAGTCATATTGAATGAAGTGGAGTACATCACTTCCTTCCACTCCTCTCTACTTTTTCTATGTCCTTCTCTCCATTTCTCTTTCCATCACTTGACCACTGCAGCTGAGAGAAGGGCTGATGACCCTGCAGCAGTCTGTGTGTGTTTCTGTATGTATGGATGTGTGTGTGTGTGTGTGTGTGTGTGTGTGTGTGTGTCCTGGGTAATGGCTATACAACAAATTCCCTCTCTGACACTTGGCCAACAGCAAGCATGCTCATAGCACTGCCGCACAAAGTACATGTAGGTTGCAAGCGCTACAGAGCAGTAATGGCTGATATGATACACTTTATTGCACTGCTATGCCATCCCTTTCTCTGACCCATCCCACTCAATCTTCACTTCCTGTATTGTATGCTATACTGTTGACAACTACACAGACCTATTAGCTGTCACAGATACACAAGACTTGCATCAAAATACCTACTTTGCTCCAACACCCAAAAAATCCTGCTAGTCAGCTGTAGTAATGTCAATCCAGGATATATGCAGGATTAGGGAATTATGTAATGGCTGCCCCTGTACATGTTGGATAGAGTGATTTGAGTTCACACTTGCTTTGAGCTTCCCCACAAGTCAAACATTCTGTGGCCAAAAAATCTACGTGTACTCTTAATTCTTAATGGAGCTTTTACTCTTTTATTTTACAGTAAAAATAAGAGGAATTTAGTCTTATTTCATTTTAAGAATGACAGGAATTAGCAGTCTTGGGAATAAATGGAGTTCAGAAGTCTATTCCAATTAACCAGTTTAATGGAAGGCTTATAATATGTCAGTATACAGTAAGTTTTTGCATTGCTGCTCTCTTTGCATTTATGCCACCATCTTCACCATATTGAACAGGGTGCACAGCAGTGTTGGGCAGCAACACATTACTCAGTGACTCATTTCTATAATACTCTTACTTTTCCTAGAACCGAGTAGTGTAAGGGATTACAATTCTCAATTTTTTTTTTCCAGGTATATTACAGTTAACCTAGGTAATACTGAATTATTGCGTTACGCAATTTGTATGCATGGAAGGGCCCTGAGTTTATCTGAGTTCACATGTCTGCATAGCCCATCCACCCACCAAATGTATTATTTCCTCTAATTTAGAGACCTGCGCTAACACCTCTACCCGTCTCTGCAGACTACATTAGCCTTTAAATGATATGGAGCAGTGGAAGCTTCCCAGGTGATTTGTATAGTGTGTGTTGTATTGATGTCTGAGTGTTTTCTTTAAGTACCAAGTAATACCAAGTAATTAGTAAAGTAATATTATTACTTTTTAAAGGAGTAATAAGTTAAAAGTAACTTGTTACCCTTCCTGAGTAACTTGTCATTCAAATTTTTTATTAATTGTGAAGTTTGTGGCAACAGTGCAGCCACATCAACCTAAAGAGAAGAGAGTGCACCATTTGAGAATTATTGTAATATCCTACAGACCTAGGATTGTCTGCTTTTCACTCTTAATACCAATAGTTTCCCCTTCCTTTATCAGCCCAAACAGTCACAATGCACCGATGGTCATTTCAGCTGAGCCCATCCAGGCGTCTTTCCCTCCATCTCTGCCTTTGTGTCCAAGGTTTGTGTATCTCTGTCCCCTTTTATTCTGGCTGAAGGAGGCTCGACTGGAGCTGATCGGCTGGATGGCCAAATCTTATTTCATGCTTGTTACACACACACACAGACACACACACACACTCAGAGTCATCCTTTCGTTAGTTGCAACAGGCTAATTGGGCTTAGGCAGAGGGGAGCCTGGGGCAGGAGGAGGAGGAGGAGAGAAGGGAAAGGGTGAGGAGGTGAGGAGGAGGAAGAGCCTGTCATTATTAACACTGTGGACGATGGAGATAAAGATTAGCGTTATCGAATCCTGATGCCCCCACGACATCGTTCCCTGCCTGATGAGAGCGACGAGAGAGATGGTGCTGATACGGAGACAAGAGAGGAAGACAGAGAGGGAAGAAGGAGAGATGGATGGGAAAAAAAGAAAAGAGACAGAAAGAGTGGAGGAGAGATGATGAGACAGACAACATGTGCAGTATATTTGTGTGTATGTGAGTGTGCCATGGGTTAAGTGTGTGGGTATCAGTGTCTCATAACCAAGGTCAGGTTGCCTGCAGGCAGTTCATCCCAGTTGGCCCTATAAAACATAGTTGCACAAGAACTCTCCATTTCACATGATGCCTCCCCTCCTTTGCTGCCTCCACTGCTCTTCTCCTGTTCTTTACTCCCTTTATTTCCTTCCCTTTTCCCCTCACCTCAGATTTAAATCTCATTTTCTTTTGTTGAAGTCCCTTTCTTCCTCTTCGTCCCTTCCTGCTCCTTCTTTCAACTGCAGAAGAAAAAAAAACCTCTGCGAAAACAGTAATCTCCCACTAGCAGCAAATCTGGTTTGTGACAAAAACCCCCCTCTCTGCTCTCGAGACTCATTTCTCTCGTCCCTCCCATCTCGCCAAGACCTTTCTACTTCAGGTTTCTTGCTCTTGTGTCTGCGTTTCCCCATCCACCGCTATCTTGATTCTCTAACATGGCTCCATAATCAGGTCAAAGGCAGAGAGGCTCTGCATTCTCAGATGAAGCTTCACTTCCTCCTCGCAAATACTTAGAGTTCGCTAAGCTCCATGCTGCGTTCACTGGAAGCACAAAGTACCAGGGCATCGCAAACACCTGGAGCTTTCACCTCAAAAATATTTCCCACTGAAGAACTTAAACGTAGAGTCATTCCCATGACGTAAATAACGGATGTTTTGGGTTGGTAAAACATTGCGAACACAGAAAAATAATGAGAAGGAAATATAGGCAGAAGATACAGTCACCACCACACACTTCTAGAGGGTCATAAATAATGATTGAAAGGAATTATGTTTCTGAGTCTTTTTTAGGAAAATGTTGTGTATTATGCCTTTAAAAGCAAACCTAATCAAACATATGTAAATACAATTTTTTTAAACAGATCTAGGGTTGATTGCATTGCTAGTGTTCATTTCTTTATCATAGTGGATTTGTTGCTCTGTACATCATGTGTCCCAACAATTTTACATTTTATATCACACGACCTGCAAATAAATCTTATCATATAATTTAAGTATAGTACAATTTTACAATACAACAATTTTTTTTAGACTCAAATTTATATTTCTAGTTATTATGATTGTTAAATGTGCCATTAAACCAGACTTTAGTTTTAGATAACATCATGTAAAATAGGTGAAAATAAAGAATAAAAATTAGTGGCTAACCGAGTCTGCATTTATAGGGCTGATGTCAATAGTTTAAAAAATTCCGATATCGATATATACTGTATCAGTCGATAGTCTTTATTTATAAAATGACATCAGAGCACTGAAACAGTAAAGGTTAATATGTATTTTTATTAATTATAAATAACTATAAATTTAAAGAACACAACTAAAACTACTTGAATTAAGAAAAATGCTGCATATGAAACTGAAGAATAAAAAAAAAACGTCATTATGTTCTGTAAAATGATGGACATCAGTCTGTCTTTAATAAGCTGCGAGAAAATGTATGTACAATACTGACAGCTCACACCACAAATTCTGGCTTTGGTCAACACCAAATAACATAAAAACAGGAACTTTGCATGCATTTTCAAAGACGAGAGAATAATGTATTACACCTACAGTCACATGACAGTATAAGTAAGCTTTTTTACAGTTACATTAATGATAAGCATGATGAAACTGAAACATCTAACCAGTCATATTCTTAGCTGCACCTGCGCATTTCCTGGTATGACATGTAAAAACCTCTGCTGTGACAAAACACACTTGGCTAAAAAATCTGTTTATGAGTAACAAATATGGCATAGTGGGCACTAACTACAGTTCATCTCACTGGCACACTTCCAAGTGTGCAGTACTCGCACTTTCCCCTCACATTCCTCCTCAAAAGTCGACATTCTTGCAGAGGTTGCTGAGTGAGTGTTGTGTA
>JAJHUR010096954.1:0-26104 GCA_027495735.1 Lutjanus campechanus
GAAAACCCAGCATCTATACAATGCTGATTCGACAACATTTTTTCAAATGTTGAAATGGTAGCTGTAATTAAATATTGAATAAACATAGATTTATCAACTTCAACCAAAAATAACCAATTTCACCAAAATTCAATGTTGAATCACTGTATTTTGCTATCTGGGAAAGGATTAATTGGGACCAGATTTCAAGGCTCACCACCTGCTGAGGTCAGTGAGGCAAACTATCAATATCAAATGCACAACTTTCAACTCTCTCAACATCTTTTACCCTGTCTTTGTCTTGTTATGTCTTTTATGAAATTTTTGTCTTGACATGTTTGACATAGTTTTTGTCTTGTTACGTCTTTTATGTCATTTGCATCTTGTTATGTTGGTTGTGTGGTTTGGTCTTTTACATAATTTTAAACTGTAAAATATCCTGCCTCCATTACATGGCTGTGTTTGATGACCACATTTGAGGGATCTTTACAAAAACTGTGCGTTTATATGAGTTCTGTTTATTATATTCTGGACAAGGAATGTTAGGCGTCATATTGAAATCTAAATTTTTTTTACTCCCTATTGGTAACAGCCCCAAAAATCCAGTATCAGTCAGGCCCTAATTCTTTCATATTACACCTTTAAGTAAAAGTAGTGATACCACAATGTTGATAAACAATTACAAGTTAAAGTCCTGCATTAAAAACGTACCTTAAGTAAAAGTGCAAATGTATTATCAACAAAATATTATAAAAAAGTAAAGTATTTGTTTTTTTAATAGACCCTGTCAGTGATATATCATTTAATGTTTGTACAGCATCATATTTTTATATTGATCACATGTTCTGTTTGTAAAATCTTGATCTGTTGAGTAATTAAAGCTGTCAGAGAAAGTTTCACAGCTTTGTTACAGTTAAACTACAGAAAACACAGGATCGACTCTTACCGACAGAACCACACTGCTCTGTCTGGAGTCTTCTTTGGTTCCTCTGTGGATCAGTCAAACCAATTAATCATTCACATCATTAACACATGAATCAGCTGCACTATGATTACTACAGCCTAACATGATACAAAGTCAACATGGACGACAGATTTAGGCTCCACCAAACTTTTAATTAGGCTGCAGACAGGTGAGCTGTGATTGGTCACACCTGGATGTTTCTCTCAGGCAGATATAAAGACAACCTGCTCAGGTAACATTCAGTCATGAGAGGTGGAGGAACTCCACTCTATCTCCATCTGCTGGTGACCAGTTAAAACTACAACAGCCCTGATACATTAACACATCTTATTTTCTCAATGTTTAAAACAGACAAAATTTAAAAGAAAAAAAGTACATTTAATGATAAATATGTCATGCATGCACACAACAAATATGTTTAATAAAACTAAACTAAAAATTAATTTAAACAGTGTTACTTAAGTGAAAAAAATATAAAGACTTGGAGCAATCTAGAAAAAAAGAAAAGTAATGGAAACCATATTGTGTTTGACACTAAAGTTAAATTAAAATACACCAGAAATGTCTCAAGTTTTAGTCTTTGTCAGTTAATGTCATTCATTTTTACAGCAATGTTCTGTTACAGTTACTCCAACAAATAAAATACTAAACAGACAGAATCATTACAGAACAACAGAGAAAGAAAAGAAATCAGATATTACCTAAGATTAAAGTCGAAAATTTACAAGATAAAAGCTCATATTCTCTGAATATTTTTCAGAGATTATAGGGTCATAAATCTGAGGGGAAATATTATTCAGGAAAAAAAAAAACTGAATTTACAGTTTAAAGTCATAAATTTATGAGAAAAAATGATATTCTCTGTGATTAAAGTGTCAAATTTACAAGCAAAAATTTACATATTTCTGAGAAAACAAAAATGTATATATTCTCAGAGATCATAAAGTCATAAATCTATAGTAGATAATATTTTGAGAAAAAAATAAATAGCTAAACTCAGATATTCTCTGAGATTAAAGTGGAAAATTTACAAGAATTACTCACAAATTTACAAGAAAAAATATCCTCTGAGATTTTAAAAAATTGAATTTCCAGAATAAGTTGTAAAAAAAAGTTTTAAAGTTTAAATTAAAGATAAAAGTGGTAAATTAATGGAAGAAAAAACAGGATGAAACCTGAAATATGTTGAATTAATGTGCATGAAATTACCTCCATCTACTGGTGACTCATTATAACTACAACAACACTGATGAAACATTTTTCTCAGTGTTTAAAACAGCCATAAAAAGTTTATGAACTTATTTATAATTCAATGATAGTCACATACACATACAGCAAATGTATTATAGTTAAATAAAACTAAATCAAAACTAATGTCTAATGTAAACAAATAATAATAATAATATATTTTTTAAATAACTCAACCAAAAAGAAAAACTTGAGAGAACTGAAAAACTGTTTATTTCTAACACTAACTAAAATAAAATAAAAACATACAATAAAAATAAGGTGAAACAAGCAAACCCAATCTTGAAACTAGAGTGAACTGAAAACGATTACAAATGATAAATAAAAAATAAAAACTGAGGATAAACTATAATAAACTATAAAACTATAAACTATAATAACCGTAACACACACACACACACACACACACACACACACACACACTGTCCGTCACAAGGTTTCCCGGGTGACATTCAGGTGTGTGTCGGTGAGGATTCAGTGTCACTGACATACATACATGTGTCTTAATATGTGCGTCTGTGTTGCACCGTTAGCGTCACCCTCTGGTCATGTGAGGGAATCCGATGAATCTCAGTTTCTATATTTGCGCACCGACACCTGAACGCCTCATCACACCCCTGGGAGGGCGGGTGATTCCTGTGACGCTATTGGTCGTCTGAGAGGAAACCGAGCTGTCCGTCAAACGTCAGTAAGTTTCCACTACAGACTGTGTGTGTGTGTGTGTCAGTGCTGTGAACTCTGCAGAGTTAGAGAGCTCGTGTGTGACTGAACAACGTCACAAACTACACAGAGTGAACAGAGAACAGAGTGCACCCTGCAGAGAGAGTGTCTGTATCACACCGAGTCACTTTTACTTAAATACTGTAAAACTGTTTTCAGGTACTTTTAATAAAACTTTTTAAAAGTCAAACTCACACACTTTCCACATTACAGCTGTGGGAAATTACATATTTATATGCTCAGAATGATATTTTATTAAATTCATGACATTAATGCATTGTTGTTGTTGTTGTTGTTGTTGTGCTATAAACAACCACAATTATGTGACGTAAATCTACAGAAGTAGAACAAAATAGAGTCTGACTGATATGTTTGACAGTCACAGCTGTGTCAGAAATGTGCAGATGTAAAAACTTTCTTTTTTTTAACGGATCATAATGCAAATTGTTTTTAGCTTTAGTTTTATATATATTTGATCCTTTTTTGTAAAATTTAGGTTTCATATATATAATATTTTGCTCTATTTGTGTGTGTTTTTTTTAAATTTTATTGGTTATTTATAGTTACGCTGTGGTTTCTTGTTATAGTCTGAGCACATAAAGTTATCTATGCATACAAACTTTATAACTGAACACTTCAGAACTTATGCGATTAGTGCACCACTATTTGTGCACTTTGCTGAGTTGTTTGTTTGATTTATCCATGTGTGGCATTTGCATTTGTTTTCGATTTAACCTTTTATGCTGTGTTTTTTATTTGCTGTCTCCATGAAGTGCTGTTTTTTCATGTTTTAAGGATTACATTTCCCCAGTAGGTACCCTCATTTCTTATACTGGAAATGGGGGTACCTACCTGGTAAAGTGTGAATGAAACATAATTTTCTACATCATAAGGTCATGCTTTATCTATGTTACTGTCTATTGAGAGTTTAGAGTGTTTTGTGGGATTTTTGACATGTGTGAAACAAAAAGACAGTAACTGTTTTGGCAGAGTTTCCTCCTGGTGACGTCATCGTGTTTGCTGTGAATTTGTTCTAATCAGTCAATTAACAGCGGTACTCTGTGTTTATGAAGGCTCATGTACACAGTTAATGTTTGAACACTCATTGTTTATATGACAAACATGCACTTTGTTCAAGTTAATGACTGAAATTGTTAAATTTGTTATTGTTTACTGTTTGATAGTGACAGTCTGTTTCTGCTGAAGATATGTGGTTAAAACATGAACCCAACATTTTATAGTTCACACGTTTCAGTGGCCTGTGATTATAACAGAACTTTAACGTCATGGTTAAAGGAACAGTCTGCAGTATTTTGAGAGATGCTGACATCGAAAACAGTGTTTGATCGGTTGTATACTGTATTAAAACACACATTTTTTTATACTAAAGGTTGTTATTGGTCATAAAAGCCAACGAAAATGTGTGTCCAGCGAACTGAGGAAGAGAACTGAACCAAGAATTTAAAAAATACTGGAATGTGTAGAAGAGAAATGTTTTATATGTTGTGATTATGAGTGTGGGGTGTTTAATAAAACCCACAGAGGCAACCTGGCATGACTGAAGAAGCACCGTGTCCTCACTGCTCCTACTTTATCCGTCTGATTACAGGTTACATATTTATTACTGCGGTGCTCATTCCTGAGACCTTTAACAATAACAAAAAGAGGAGCTAACTACTGGTTAAAGGGGAACAACAATAAAATAGCTGTAAAACAAAACCACAGAAATACAGAAGAGACAGCACGTCTAACACCCGGAGGGAGGAATCACCAGCTCGCCCTCTGTGCCTGATGAGAGAGACCCTGGAGAACCGTGGGTGAAGGACGCCACCGCTGGCGCCACCGCTGGCGCCATGACAAAGTCCTGAAGGCCACAGCTGACATCATCTGCAGTGGGATTGGCTGGTGCAAGCACCTCCGCCCAATGAAGAAAACCTTGGCTTTGGTCAGAGCAGGAGAGAAGCCAACACCAGCCGCCAGCGCCGCCTCCGCTGACCTGCTCGCCGTGGCACGAGACAGGGAGCTGAAAGTCGACCTGTGGAAGCAACTGAAGTTCCCTGAAAACATCGCCAGAACAACGCTGAAGCCAGACATATTTCTGATCTCGGAAGCTTCCAAGCAAGTCATCCTTCTGGGACGTACCGTCCAATGGGAGGATCGCATTCGAGGAAGCCAATGAGAGCGTAGCCAAAGCGCGGGATTGGTTTAATTTTAGGTTGCCAACAACACCATCTGGGGACCTGCACCCCAGGAAATACATGAAGACCCACCAGTCAGGACACCAAAAAGATCACTCAAGTTTGAAGACAATACACAGCCGAGAGACGTGATTCCCAACAATTATATATAAATTTAAAAGTCATTATTCCTTAAACACAGCGTACATGTTAACATGAAGAATCTCCGAGTGTTTTCTTGTAAATTTATGACTTTATATTTACTTTTTCTCGCTAAGCTCAGAATGTTTTTTCCCCCCATAATTTACAACTTTAATCTCTGGGGTTTTTTCTTGCAAATGTGTGACTTCATAATCTCAGAGTACAATTCCTAAGGTTTTTTCTTTCATGCAAATGTGTGACTTTATAGTCTCCAAGAATATTAGTTCAGAAACTTGAAACCATTCAACTAATACCCTGTACTATTGTAGAACAGAATGAGACAATACACGAGGTGCAGTTACAGGCAGGTGTTACTTTGGCTTTTATTTCTTTATATAGAGGTTGTGATGTTTCCCTTTGTTGCTTCAGACTTTCATCTCCTCAAACTTTCACTCAGATGTCTGACAAAGTGGTAAATACCAGAGGAATATTCATTTATTCACATCAGAACTTTTCCTTTATTTCACTTTTACATGTTATGATTTAACTAATCCGACAAGTACAAAACTACGATTATATAAATGCCATCTTTGATTATAATGATTTCATGACAACATAACATAATTTGTTTACTTGCTTTATTTCTAATTCTCTTTTTAACTCATCTGGAAAAACAATATTTTGGAAGTTTGAGGTTAAACTTCACATGACAGCAGTGAACCCTCATCCAGACACACAAACACTGCAACAAACCTCTCTGTATGTACAACATATTAATATACACTCTATATACACCTTCAAGTCAAAGTCCTGTTTGCGTGTGTGTGTCTTCTACGCCCATCTCCCACTTGAAGTGAAGTTTCTGCTTATGCTGTAGACGGCGGCGGCGCTCTGATGTTTCCCCCAGGCTCCGAAAGGGATGATGATGATGGTGGCGTTGTCCTCCGAGCCGTACTGCAACGCCTTGAAAACACACAATACTTTTTGTTTAACTTGTGTCCCCTGAACTTTAATATCAAAATGTGTAAAAAAATCACTATCACGTCACTCTCTCCAAAGCCACCAAACTCCATAGGAAAAATCAGTAATTTTAAGAGTAATAGAGATTTTTGAGTACCTGCTCAGCGATGACATCAGCAGCCTCGGTGGGGTCATGGCACTGCTTGATGACATCACAGATCTCCTGGTCACTCAGCAGGAAGTTAATGCCGTCGGTGGTCAGAGCGAGGAAGGAGTCGCTGGCGTGGTGGACCTGCAGACACGGACAGAGAGGTCATCTCCTGCGTCCTGTGATTGTTTTATCTCTTCTATTTTTTGAAAAGGTGCCATATAAATAAAGTTAATTTTTATATGATTAATATTTATATTATAAATTATTATTTAAGTCTCTTGAGGTACATTATGTTTTAAAAGAGATACTGATAAATACAGGAAATATACAAGTATTCTTTGTTAAGGAGCTTTCCTTTATTTTTCTGATCATTCCTCCAATATGGCGTCTTGTCCCTTGTTCTAAAAAATATTGTCTACAGAACAGAACAGAACAATCACTGTCCTGAACCAGTCACCGTAAAGATGATTGAAATGTGTCCAAAACAATTAAATTAAATGAAGAGTAAAACCTGACTGAGTGGAGGTCAAAGGTCTGATGAAGCTGAAACTCACAGTGAGTCGTGTTGTGTCCGGGTCAGCGATGACGCCGCTGTTTTTCAGGTGGAAGTCTCCGATGCTGCGAGTCATGGCGAGCCGCCCGTTAACATTGGCCTGACCGATGCTGTTCCACGTCACGAAGCCGCCGAACTTCTGGATCCTGAACACACACAGAATGAGTTACTGTCTGCTCATCTGTACTAGAAAAGAAAACTCATTTTGGAGATGGTTAAAAGACTTTGCTCAGGGACTTAAAGTCACAACTTAAGTTGGCTAATCTTAGCAAAACATTAGCTAACTAGCTAGCTAACCACTGATGTAGATTATCTAGCCGGCTGGCTAGCTAGATAACTAGGTATTTGCTAACATCACCTATCAGGTGTAACTACTAAGCTAACAATGGATGTGCCTTATATTTTTCCCCAAAACCGTTCCACCTGCTTGGGTATTACTAGGAACAGAAACTCCTTTGGTAGTTGCAGAAAGAAAAAAAATTCGGAAAAGTTTTCGGAACAAAAAGTACTTGGGTAGATTTAGGAAAACATCATAATTTATGGTTAAAATAGACCATTTCACAACATTAGGCTGTCTGGCAATCACAAGGACCCTTTGTTGACACGAGAGCTAGCCAATCACAGCAGAGTAGGGTGGGACTAAATGGAACAGACTTGGGGAAAAAACATCTAATTGATGTAGATTAGCTACAGTAGCTAGTTAGCAAGTGTTTTGATAACATTAGCTAACTTAAGATGTGACGATATGTTGCTTTTACGGGTTCCCCAACAACATCTTTTAACCTCAAAACATGTTTTTATTTTTAACAAGCTACCAAGTTTACTCAACTGTTATTGGAGCACAGAGGGAAAAAGGGCGGGGCTTAGTATCTTTTTTTTTTTATTCTAGTAGTGGTGTGATCATTTTTATTACATTTAGATGATTTTACCTTTAAGACAAATCAATGACAATTATGGACGGTTGAGGAGTTTGACTTTATGTGCCTTGTAGGTCTCAGGAACTCGACACTGAAGCATTATCAAATGTCTGGTTGATATCCAGAGTCAAATATAGCCTCGTTCTTCTGTTACATAACATCAGCTGCGTTGAGCCTGAGGGAAACCCAAACCTGTCGACCTACAGCCCTGCTCCCATTTCATCTAACTCCAAAACAACAAATCTCTGTCTGTCTGTATCCATGTGTGTATTTAACCTGCCTCCCTCATCTGATCTACTTCAGACTTTGCTGATGTAAATCAGGAGACCCATGGAAGTGCATGGTCAAATTTGGTTCGATATGGACAAGTTCAAACAACTGTGTAGCAGTGGGAGCTGGGACTTATTGACATAACACCGGAGCGCTCCGTGATGTCAGACAGACAGCAGTGTCCCATTTACCTCTGTCTTTATATTATGAGAATCAAAACTGTCGGTGGTCGTCACTTATAATTGATTTTACAAATGTTTCTTCCTCTCCCTGATTTAAATGTCAGCAACAAAAACTACTTGGTTACTTTTAGGAACAGAAACTACTTTATTTGTAGAAGCAAATACTATGGTAGTTTGATGGTTTTACAAACAAAACTATTTTGATAGTTTTAGGAACAAAAACTACTTGGGTGGGTTTAGAAATAAAAACTACTTTGGTAGTTTTAGGGTCAAAAACTACACTTAAATGACTGTACCTTTAAGGCAAATCAGTGACACTGAAGGACTCCACACTGAAGTGTTATGAAATGACTGCTTGATAGTTAAATATAGCCTCGTTCTGCTGTTACATAACATCAGCTGCGTTGAGCCTGAGGGAAACCCAAACCTGTCGACCTACAGTACAAACTGTACTGAAAACTGTAACACAAAAATGATCATTTCCACTCAGTGTATTGCATACCAGTCAAAATAATCACAATATGATTTTTTTTTTTGCTATATCTTGCAGCCCTAGTTTTAATAAACATTTTGGTGACTATAAGCAGTCAGTGTTGAGTGTAATAAAATGAACAGGTCTCTAGAAAGCTGCAAGCAGCAACACCAGCAGCCAAGAACTTGTCCCGCTCCACACAGGCATGTTGGAACAGGGGCTGCTCTAGTGTACAGGATGAACCCAATTTCATGTATGCAGGAGAGTCTTTGAGCAAAGGCACTGAATCGCTGCCACCTGATGTCCTGCAGTCCAACATACTGTAGAGTCTTTTTACAACCTGTCAGGCTGCCGGGAAACCTGAACCCTGCTGCTTCACTGTCTTCACTCTGCACCGTTCACCCTGGACAAAAACTACTTCAAACTTTGTGTGAATTTTTGACCGAAATTCAAAAAATTCTTTGAGGATATAGTTGAAATATTATAGGTCTGAGTCATGAGTTTCCACTGCTGCCTCCATGACTCTCAGAAGAGGAAGAGCAAAAGGTCATGAGTAATATTAGTCCCATGAGAACAATACTTTAGTCTTTGGTTTCTCAAACAAAGAACAATGCTCTGTCTGTCGTCCCTGCTGTCATTTGTCTTCCTTGTTGCAAGAAAACATGAGTGCAACACCTTTCATCTGCCAACATGTAAAGTCCCTGTTCCAACCAACACACCTTAATCTGAATGGTTTTATTTTAATTTAAATTTTTATCGTTATAGTTTGTTTGTATTTATTCATGTCCATTTAATAATATATGTTTTTTATTATATTGAGCCTCTAGTCATAGCTGCAGTAAAATAACTAATAGGAATCAAAGAAAGACATCAGGTGATGTGTACCTGAGCCTCTCGTCCTTGCGGTCAGGTGTGTGGTCGTTTGTGAGCATGGTGGCTCGTCCCTTCCTGCACAGCATCGCTCGGCTGTCGCCGACGCTGCCCACCACCAGCTCCACCCCGTCACGGAGCAAAGCAACCGTCGCCGTGGTGCCGGCTTTCAGGAAAGAGGCTGGGGAGGAAGAGAGGGATGGATAGTTGAAGAATACGTAGTATTTTGTGCTTCATTTTAGCAGCGTCCAGTTTCAGAGCAAATAAATGATGTGATTCTTTGTCAGATTAGTGCATAAACTCAAATACTACTAGTGTAACAATTTAGCAAGATGTAAATACAGATTATCCTGTGTGGACTCCTGTGTGTGTCTCACCGTTATTGAAGTAGCTGAGATGTGTGTGTAGAGCCTTGTCAGCATCTAAAAAGGCTTTCTTTAAAACTTTCTCCAGATCATCCTCCTCCTCCAAAGCATCTCTGGATAAAAAACATGAAAAAAGTAGATCATCGTGTGCAGTGAATTTTATGATGAGGTTAGGGTTACCCTTGTACGGCGGGAGGGAATAGTCCAGAGAAGACTATATTTCCGAGGTTAAAGTCTCAAATTTACAAGAAAAAAACGTGCATATCATTTGACATTAAAGTGGTAAATTTACATGAAAAAGCCCCACAAATGTCCAAGAAAAAAAAAAACATATATCGTATTGTTTGAGATTATATTGTCATAAATTTTAAATCTGTGTTTTTTTTCACAAGTTTATGGCTTTAATATCAGAGTTTTTTTCTCATAAAATTTCAACTTTTACAACTTTTTCCATCTGAACATTACCTCCCTCTTCCAGTTCTGCAATTGTTTTGTTATTTTAATCTACAATATTGCTTATACACATTCGTAGAAATTACATTTGCAAGTGTGATATTATTAATATAAAGGTTTCAACCTGATAAACTTCTCCATGAAGGTGTAGCAGTAGTCTGCAGCGTGCGGGCCGCCGTGGCCGTCGAACACGGCGAAGTAAAGCAGGTTGTCATGGATACGGGCAAAACGGAGGCGGTCCTCGTTCTGTTTCCTGAGACCTAAAACAGACGCACTGCCGACCCGGGACAAACTGACCTGAGAGAGGGAGGGAGTCAATTCATTCATTCATCCATTCTGTTATCCAGCTATTCATTTGTTCATTCATTCAGTCAGCTACTCAAACATCTATTGATTAGTCATCCATTCATTTCTAAAACCACATCACCATTCATTAATCCTTTAATTCATCCGTTTATCTACTGTTTTATTCAAACTCATCTCTTCACCCTTCTATGCATTTATTATTTATTCTACTTTCCCTTTTGTGCACTGAGTCACACTGAGTCATCCATGTGTTCATCCATTCATCCATCCTCCCAGTTACCTGTGGAATGGGCTTTCCATATCTGATACTGGAGGGCAGCAGTATCGGCTCTTCTATCCTGTTGTCCCAGATACCAAATGAGTCCCAGGTGACTGGCCGACCGCTGCCGTCGCTGTCGAAGCGGGCCGTCCCGCTGGCCTGTCGCACTCCCACCGCCCCGAACAACGTCACGCCCACCTGCAAGCCAACCATTCAGACAATAAGGCTCATGTTTTCTGATGTGTTCTGATCACACATACCGTACACACGTGTGTAGATTCACCTGTCCTGAAGCTGTGGAGGTTTCAGGTGAGGCGCAAGTGGCGAGGAAGGTTTGTCTGGTGATGGCGGAGCGACCACAACGCAGCAGATTGAGCAGCACGGTGGACGACATGGCTGACTGTCTTTAACAGCGGGTTTCTGAAATAAAGTGAGACAACAAGGAATCGACAGTGGAGGTGGGTAAGTCACAAGTAAGCCTCAAGCCTTTCCAGTCAAGTCCAAAGTCCTAAACTTTGGGTTACGAGTCCAAAAAAAGTCATAATGTAACAGCGAGTTTCCAGCCACAAAGTTACTTTTGGCTGTAAGCTAATGTTAACTAATCATTAGCTTGCTAACTATGTCAATGTTAACCTGAAGTAACTGTTCTGTTAGAAGTTGTTGTGTCTTCATCTGTATTTTATGACACACGTGCTTTGAAATCTGTTATTCGTTTTTTGTCCCAAGTCAAGTCTCAAGTCACGAAAGGCAAGTCCCATTGACGTCCCAAGTCTTAAACTTTGAGTGATGCGTCAAGTCTTTACTTCATACATACTTCCAATTTACAGACAGAAACATGGCTGTGCCATGGGCTCACCGGTATCTCCCATTGTGGCGAATCTATACATGGAGGAGGTAGACTTCAAAGCTCTAAAATCCTGAGGAACACCACCTAGCCATTGGTTCAGGTATGTGGACGACACATGGGTTAAAATCCAAACCCAAGAAGTGCAGTCTTTTACAGAGCACATCAACTCAGTGGATAAAAACATCAAATTCACTAGAGAAGATGTCAAGGATAACTGCCTGCCTTTCTTGGACTGTGAAGTTCACATTGGTGAGGACATGAGCCTCCACATCGGGGTATATAGGAAGCCCACTCACACAGACCAATATCTACCTACTGACTTGTAACTGTAATTTCAATTTCTTATTTCTTTGTGTTGAACTGCTTGAGATTCCCCACCTCCTGCTTTCTCACCAAGATACCAGATCCTTCTGTGTTTTAAATTGTGATGTCTAGACCTCTTAACCTCTTAACCTCCCACCTGGATACAAACCCTGCAGGATACCCCAGATGTGAAACACACCCTAGGGAGTCAGTGCTGATACCTGACAAAAGAAAGTTAAAACACTCTGATTAGGGTGCCGATACCTGCAGCAGACAACAGGGTGTGAAACACACCTTAGGGGGCGTTTCTCAGGATAAATGTTTAGGTCCCCCGATGCTTGGGGTCTTCATTCTGACGTTCCACAACAGACTCACACCACCCTCTGGCACATAAATTAGGTGTTATCAGAACTCTGCAACACAGGGCTGATAATGTACCAACCAGCACTCAGGCCAGAAAGAAAGAGCACAAACACCTGAGGGGAGCCCTCAAAACATGTGGCTGCCCCAGTTGGGCCTTTGTGAGAACAGCCACATGTGCCAAAAAGAACACCAACTCTGAGGGTGATGAGAAAAAGAAAAACAAAAGAAACAACATAGTGATCCCGTATGTGTCTGGGATATCTGAAAAACTCAGGAGGGTGTTCAACAAGCATCACATCCCAGTGCATTTTAAACCCAGCAACACACTCAGACAGAAACTGGTTCATCCCAAAGATCGCACACCACACACAACAAAAGAGCAACTTGGTATATGTTGTCCAGTGCAAACAACCACTGAACAGACGCATGGCTCAACACAGGAGACCGAACTCTTCAGGCCTGGACTCAGCTGTCTAGTTACACCTTAAGGAGAAAACACACTCCATTTCACACATTTTCAGATGTGATATGGAGACAAGAAGTGGGTCAGGGAAGAGGGAAAGGAGAAGATCAGCTGTTGGCAACATTTAGGAGATTTATCCTTCATGCTGGTTGACATTAACAAGGATTATCTTCTTCATTCTCTCTCTATTCCTCTCTTTCAGCCTCTCTTCGCTATCACACCATCTATTCCTCCTCTCTGTATGCGAGCGTGTTTGTACTCCACAAATAGCACCTCCATCTCCAGCTGTGTGTCATCTCCTATCTATTACAAATTAAACCAGGGCCAAGCTATAAAAATACTGTGCTTGTCGTCTATTTAAAAGAGACTCTTTAAAATGAGTGCTGACAGAAAAGTCTAAAACCTCATTTGTTTGCATGTTTTTGAATTATTAGGGTTCTAGAGCTTTTATTTTGAATTTTAGGTACAGGGCTGACTTCCTTACTTTGATGGCACCGATTGAATTGCTTTGATACTATCGGGTATTGAAAAACGCCTTATCATTCAGGTTCCAAATTTTGTTACTAATTTTAACTCTAAATAACGTGAAATGGGCACACATAAACAGTTATTCCAGCCCAGAATGCAAATTTCAAAGAACACAGCAGCAGGTTACCTTACTCTCTGAAGGCACATTATGGTCATTTCACGATAAATTACAGTAAATATATTACAGATTTCTCCTTTAACACCAAAAAAGCAGGAATGCTGTATAATAGATAACTTAAGTTGCCACCTTTACTCCACTTCCCTGTGACACAGTTTTAACTTTTTGCCAGAATTCTGTGTAAAGAGAGCTCCCAGAGTAAATAAAGCTGTGTTAATGATCAATATTAATGACACTGATTACTTATAACTGGATTTAGACTCTCTCTCCAGCACAGAAAACAAACGTCAGGAAGGTTTAACTTTGTCTGGATGACCTTACCACTCCAGAACAGTGCGTACACACACTGACACACATGTGACCCACTTGCTGTTGGCAAAACATAACAATGCATATGCGCCTTTGGGTGCACACCAGTGGATCATGACACACACGTAGCAGATTTTAAAATTTAATTTATGTTGTTTAATCACTTATTAATTAATCAAAGCACCATTAGATGGACTAAAAACAAAAGCAGCAAAATAGTTTGTATTATTTTGCAGAAATCTCTAAAGAAACATTCTGTATTTAGGTTAAATGAAAACTACTGAAACATTTAGAATAGCATAATATGCACAGTGGTGGCAAATATTTAGTCAAGTGTTGAACTTTTACAATTTTAAGGTACTTGCACTTTGCTTGAGAATGTTAATTTTGTGCTATTTTATATTTTTCCTAAAAATTCAGAGGAATATATTGTACTTTTTGGTCCTAGTCTTTGCCGACTAAGATTTAACTTATTTTATTTATCTTTTTTTTTCTTATTTAACAGCGACCTTTTTATCCTCCAAACTTAATAAAGGTACCACAACTGGATACTAAAAGTTACCAGGAGAAGGAAACTAAATACACTTAATTAAGTAAGTAAAATTAGTAGATTTTAGATAATTACAATCATTATCGTTAGTTTAAAAATCAGTCATAACAAGTCAAAACTCACCTTCTTCTGTTTTCTTTTTATTGGTAATTTCCCCGCCGGTGCTGTTTCCTTGGCAACAGGTGTCAGGCAGCTGCCTGGAGCCGTCCAGTCGTCCTCGCGCTGTGGCTGTTAAAATCGGGGGCTCGGCTTTAGAGGGAATTTAACTGAGCCACAGCTGTCCAATCAGAATCCGCGAAGTCCCGACGTCATCGATGAACCACGTTAGAGAGGGTGTGAATGATTTTTGGCGCCAAGCCAGACGCGGAAGAAGGAATGTAGAGTCTCTTGTTTCTCCACCTGACTCCCCCTTTTCTGTACTGTTTACATTTGTTTGCTTGAGGTAGGTAGGTAGATTACATAACCAGAGTTGGTTCTATATGGAGCTTTTTAATGTATCATCATTACTTGCTAATTTTACATTCTCACAGTTAAAAAGTTTTTTTTTAAGTAAACATATTTGTAATTTGGCAGTTGTGCATGTTTTATCACTGCTTTAGACTTCAAAACAAAGTTCAATACAAAGTGATTCAAAGACTTTTTTTGATGTCTACTTACAAGTGATCACCTCTTTTCACTAGAACAGACGTGAGCTTTCCTTTAGTTCCTCATGGTTTAATCAATAACTACTAAATAATAAATCCTGTTTTACTGTATGACTTGAGAGTAATAATAATGTTTTGGCTCCATCTACAGACAGACTGAAGACACTGCACTCTGAGCACAAAGCCGACGAGGTAAAGGGGAAATGAGGTAAAGAGAAAACAAACAGAAATGCATGTTCTCTTGTTTGATTCACCTTTAACATCCAGAACCAAACATCTATCAACAACAACTAACCAACCAATCAGAGGGCTGCAAGGGAAACCACATGACTCACTGAGAAAACCTCAGAGTCCAATGACCAGATGAAAATACACCTTTTATTTAAAGTTTAGGGAGTCCTCAAATATTCAGTATCAGCGTGACAGAGGAGAGACGAGACTTCATCAAGATGAGACACACTTTAGTTTGTTGGCTTCTCTGTAAGTGACTTTATTATTTATAACTTGGTACATTTTCACTACAATACATTCAGCAGCTGTGCCCTAATCTTTCTTTTTTACTCTTTTACTTTGTTTTCAGTGCTGTGTTCCAAATCTTCTTACTGAATGCAGGTTCTTCATCTCATAGTGAGTATTTTTCATCAAAACATACTACAGAACTGCAGAACTTAACAGTTTATAAAAGAAAAATGATGTGATGTTGTATTGTTTACAAAGAATGGAATAAAATACATGAAATATAATTAGTTTGAATTTTGATTATTAAAATAATGCATGTAGTTACAACTTGCTCTTAGTTTTACCAAACATCTGTGTCACATCTGCAACAAGATGACCTCAAATATCTGTGGCTATTTATAGCCCCTATTACCACACCTGGCACCTGCAGACCATCACCTGCAGTCACATGCCAGTCATTATCACGTATCAAAAGTAATTCAGAAACCAAACCCTATACAGATGCTGTTGATCTGCATAGTAAAGTTTTGTGTGTAGACATCAAACACATTATCTGAAAATTGCTACAAACCACAAACTATAATGTTGTATATTCTATTCTGTCTAATTCTGTCATGTTATCACACATCAGTTTCGTTCAGGTGTTTGATGTATAAACGTCTTCATTTTCGTGTTGTGATGGCTAAGACCAGGACAGTTATAATGGGTAATACTGTCCACACACTCACCTCACTTTAAGCACACATGCCATTTTAATTTGCAGTCTACCACACTATACAGGTTAACTTGATTTGCAGTTGACCACACCCCAAACAATTCATGTCCACACTACACAGTTTATTTGATTTATAATTTCTTTATTTTTCTTTAGCTTTACGCTGTTTAAAAGGAGTGCACACGTGTTCACACTGTAAAGTTAAAATGATTCATTTTTGCTGTTATGTCAATTCTTTTTGTCTTTCTTTGAATTACCATACTGGGGTGAGGTGTCTTCCTGGAGAGGTAAAAAGCATGGCCAAGGGGCTGAACCAGTTAAATCCTGTGGCCAGCTCATCAGGCCGTACCATCTCCAGCCATGTCAGAGGGGGATTTGGATTTAGCTGCTGCTTTTAATGCTTTTAATGGTTTGAGATTATGAGAATGGAAACATGTTTTTCTTGAACCCAAATAAAACTCACATTTACTTGTTTTTGTTTCTTGTCTTACTCAAATAATCTTCAATGAAAAGAAAACAGGACTGTGTTATATTAGATATTTGTTTCTTTTTTATAGAACCCATTGAGTGTGTTCTCGATAAAACCCTTGGAATATAAAAATGTTCTCCATGAAGCCCCAAGTGTGTTCCGGATAAAACCTTTGGAATATAGAGAGGTCGTCAATAAAACCCTCTTTGTGTGTTCTTGATAAAATCCTTGCAATATAAAAAGGTTCCCTGGTAGAACCCGCTGAATTTGTTCTAGACACGGTTGGAATATAAAAACATTCTCAATCAAGCCCCCTTGATGTGTTCTAAAAGCGCTGGATCATAAAAGGTTTCTCAATAAAACCCCCTTAGTGGGTTCTAGGTAAAACCCTTGGAATATAAAACGGTTCTTGGAACCCCTGAATAGGTTCTTGATTAGAAGTTGGAACAGTTCTAGAATGAACCCCTAGAGAAAGTTCTAGGATGAACCATTACACCATGGATGGATTCTGTTTCATCTCTCAAAGGGGGTTCTGAGTGGAACCCTTCACAGATGATTCTAGGTATAACCCTTTATATTGAGTTCTAGGCAAAAGTCTGAAAGGGTTCCAAGTGGAACCTACGTAAAAGGTTCTGCCGGACAAGCCAAATAACCCTTTATGGTTCTAGTTAGCCCTTATTTCCTATTTTCGTATTTCTAAGAGTGTAGAGCAAAAACAGACTACTACTACAACTAGACACAACTGTCTCTATCCATATAAAAAGGTTCTCCGTAGAACCCCCTGAGTATGTTAAAGATAAAACGAAGATAAAATGAAGTAGAACCAGAGTCAGATTCCTTGTATGTGTACAAATACTTTGCTAATAAATCTAAATCTGATTCTGTATTAGGTGAAATAAGGTGAAACCACACAGAAATGCACATTCTCTTGTTTGTTTAACAAAGATTCACCTTTAACCCACTAGAACCAAAAATCTATCAACCACAAACAACCAACCAATCAGAGGGGCTGGTGGGGAAGCCACATGACTCACTGAGAACATTTCAGGGGCCGACGACCAAATGAAATGTTTGATGTTCATCAGCATAGAAGAAAATAGACGAGACTCCAGCAGGATGAGACACTCTTCAGTCTGTGGGCTTCTCTGTAAGTGTGTGACTGTATCACTCATAACTTGATACATTTTCACTGAAATACTTTCCACAGCTGCACGCTGATCTTAACTTTGTTTCCAGTGCTGTGTGTCAACTTCTGCTTTGTGAACGCAGGATCTTCATCTCATAGTGAGTAAAGAAGGATGGGCTGTATTTGACGTGACAGGAGAGGTAGTTTCATAGCAAAACAAATATACATAACTGAGACTGTAATATAACTCAAGAATAAAATATGAAATGTTGAATACACTGCAGAAAAAAAAAACTGTAAAAGAGGTCATGACGCACAGGTTTAATGACCCCCAGTAATCTTAAATCTAGCAGATAAACAGGCATCCATGACTCCATGTCCAGATTAATTAATGTCAACAGGCTTCTGGAGAGATATAACCTGGTGTAACAGTGGACTTCTTGTTGTGTTATCAGATGTACAGCGTCGGGAGTCAGAGCCCGGCGAATATAAAGGCCTGACAACAAGGATGGAAGTTTCTCCGACCTGGTACCTTAGCGTGAGCGACACCGTGGAAATCAACTGCACCGCACACAATGACAAAGGGAACTACAGTGACAAGCTGGACCTGCAACTGGTCTGGACCAAGATGGGCCCTGGAGAGAAGACCAAGAAGGTTACCTGTTTTTAGGTTGTTAAATTTTCATGACCATGGCAACTGACCCTTTGCAGAGTCAACCTTAGTTCCAGTTTGTACCATGAAATTCCTTAAAAAGTACTTGGAAGTTCTTGTCAAGTTTTATAACAATGGGCCCTTTTCGTCAAGCACACGTACACAAAAACAGTTTCATATTTTTTGCTGGCAACCAACACTTTGGCCAGCTGGAACGGTGCACTCTTAGAAATAAAGGTGCTAACAAGAACCATAAAGGGTTATTTGGCTTGTCCCCATAGGATAATGCCTTTTTACAACCATTGAGCCATTCAAAAGAGGTCTACCCAGAACCCAGCATAAAGGGGTTTTATACCTAGAACCATCTGTAAAAGGTTTCACCCAGAACCCCCTATGAGAGGTTCTGTAGAAAAATCTTTTATATTCCAAGGGTTTTCTCTAGAATCCACCCACAAGGTTCTGCTGAGAATCTTTTTATATAATGGGACAAAGAACCCTTTCTCATCTGGCCTGGAAACGTCTCAGGTTCCCCCTGGAGAAGCTGGAAAGCGTTGGAACGTCTGGAGTTGCCATTGCAACCTGACTCCAGATAAGCAGGAGAAATGGGATGAATGGATGGAGATAAACATACGTACCCTTTAATCTGTTCTCTAAATGTGTGGTCTCCTCTGTTCTCACAGGTCCTGGTGAGTCAGCGAGCATCTGAAGGCATCTCCTATGTGCTGGGCCCTGTTACCCATGAGCACCAGGGTGTTTACACCTGTGACGATGATGGAAGCTTACCTGATGTTTATGTTCATGCTTGGCACCGTATAATCTGGGTGGCTGGTTAGCAAAAAATTTAATTTTATATAATATGAAATGTGTAAAGTAATTACTGTTTTTTTCATTCATATGATATCTGTTTATTACTTTCATCACCCCAACACAGACACTTCTCCCAGAGCTTCCATAGACGTGATCAGCCACAACAGAACCCAGTTCCTTGATGGTGAGACATTCACGCTGAGCTGCCAGCTGCCCAACGATAACACCCAGTGGAAGATGATGAGGTTTGCCTTTTACTTATCTCAGCTTTGGGAATTGTTCCAAAAGAAATGACAAACTATGATTCCTACATCTGAAATGCTACAATAATCTAAAGTTGAAACCAAGAAACATTTTTATTCCAGTAATCCTAACAGATAACAAAAAGAAGAACACAAGAGCCCCAAAGAAATCAACATACCTGTACCATGTTACTAGATGCTAGCATGACTAACAACACTGGTCTCATATTCACAATCCTGAGATTACAACACAATTGCTTCCGGTTTCCAAGGTTTGACAAGTGGGTGGGGGAAATCGTAGAGTGTCCCGGTCAAGTATCTTCAGGCCGTGACCTATCCTGCACCGTTCGATGTGAATTTCCCTGGTCGGACCGACTGTACTGGTGTGAGAGTTCAACAGGGGAGAGAAGCAACGCCCTCAACATTACCACCATTGCCTCCGGTGAGTCTCAATGAAACTGTCTGTCTGTGTCCTACATTAACACCCTGGAATAAGTTACCATAGCAGCAGCCCTGTGATCACTTCTATGTTGAAAAGATGACTATGGTCACCTCGAAAAAGACACTCAAAACTGGTTCAGAAGTGACAGTTTTTCAAGGACTATTTGAAGACATTGATAGACACATTGAGAACGTTTCACGTTGCCTATCGTCACTTTGGACCTTCACTAAATAACTATGTCCAAATCTCCAGTGAATTATTCAGAGTGAATAACCGATCATATTCAGAAGAGCTGGTATCTTCAGCCATTGTTAAGAACCAAGTCAACAAAACTTGCTAGCTAGTGTTAGCTAACATGTTTAGTGAACTGTTTTGCCTCCACCTAAGCATCACTCACAAAAATCATTCGTCTATAAGCAATGTCTTCCTCTGTGCAGTTGATCGGACGGTTGTCCTGGAGAGTCCACCACTTCTTGTGTTCGAGGGGGAGGATGTGACGCTGCGCTGCTTAAAAAGAAACAAGACAACCAAGGAATTCACCTCTGACTTCAGAGCCCTCTACTATAAGGATGACCGCTGGGTGAGGTAAAATATTTTATAATCTGAGTTTACGTACTTTTTAACTTGCCCACTTCAGAATATTCATCACCGGTTTGGTGCCATTGTGCCAAAATTAAAACCAAAATATGTCTTTAGTGGGAGAATGGATGAACTGCTGTTCATCAAGAAAGAAGCTAATTTCTCAAACAGATAAAATATTGTTTTCCTGCGTGTTTGTGTCTCAGACATAGAATTTTGAAAAACTTGACTCTGACAGCAGTGACCAAAGCTGACGAGGGACTCTACAAATGTAAGCACCTGGGGGAGGGGTCGTCTCCTGAAAGCTGGCTCGCTGTTAAAGGTACTAACACATACACACATAAAGATGCATCAATATACAAATACATGCATTTATATACATAGATGTATAAACTGGTGTCATTATGTCAATATCAGCTCGGCCCGACGGAGACCAGAAGAAGACAAGTGACATCAAGACATCTTAGATGTTCTCTGGAAACGCTCCACCTCTATTAACTCCAGCCTGCTATTATAACAGTAGACATGAGACATTTCAAGACTTTCTGGATATGTGTATGTGTTCTGCTTCAGATCTTTCAGATATACAAATCTGTATACACATTACTTAACAGTTAGCAGATTAACATCTGTATCACATCTGTGGCAAAATTAACAAAATAAACTAAGCATACTCACAAAACCCAAGTCTCTTAATTCCCTGACATAAAATGGTAACCATGACAAAAAAAAAGTGCTGCAAACACCAAATATGCTAAACATGAAGCTGGCTTCTAAATAATCTACAACCAAACCAGGAAAAGCTCAACAAATGTCTCAGCCAGTAAAGACTTAATTAATGAGTCATCTGTTTCCAAGGATGCTACTTAACTGTGAATGCTTTATGAATGCACTTATAACGGCCTTGACTTGAGGGAATGTCTTCAAACTTGGTCCAAATGTCTATTTGGACTCAAAGATGATCTGATTAGATTTCAATAATCAAAGGTCAACGTCTCTGTGACCTCATGTCTGTCTCATACTTCTAGCAGGATCTCTCAAGAACGCCTTGAGGCAATTTCTTCAGACTTGGCGCAAATGTCCACTTGGACTCAAGGATGAACTGATACAATTTTGGCAGTCAAAGATAAAGGTAAATGTGACCTCATGTCCATCCCACTCTCAGGAAGACGATATATCAGGAATGGTTGGAGGGATTTTCTTCACATTTATATTTTGGTGGTCAAAGGTCAACGTCTCTGTGATCTCACCTCTGTCCCATTCCTGTGAGCACAATATTTCAAGAACTCATTGAGGAAATTTAATCAAGTTTGGCACAAATGCCCACTTAGACTCAAGGATGGATTAATTAGATTTTTCGTGGTCAAAGGTCACTGTAACCTCACATCAACACCATTCTTGGCACAAATGTCCAGTTAGACTTGTGGATGAACAGGACAGGAACATGAACAGGAGGGGTTATGAAAGAGGGTCGAGATGGAGGAAGAGGAGGGAAAGAAGAGAAGGGAAAGTGAGATGAGGAAGGTGAGGAAATGTGTGCAAATGGAGGGAGAAGATTGAGGAAAAAACAAATAGAGGGAGGAAAAGTTCATGTACTGGACTGTTTTTAAGTGGGATATTAGGACTTTTAGGTCCAGTTGGAGCCTAAATTATGACAACATGAGGGAAATTGAGATAAAGACAGATCATACAAGTTGATATTTCAAGGTGTTTCAACTAACGTGCTGGTAATTACAATGTGGCAGCACAAAAAAACCCCAACACATTAAGTGTAGTATTTTACATGGACTGGGTTTATATATATTTCATTATATTTTGGCTAAGTCACAGAATTATTGTTAATTAGCAATGACTGACAAATTATTATAACTATTAAATAATATAACCAGTGTTTTAACATAAAGCATATTAATCAGGCTAAAACTGCTGAAACATTATTTGTTGCTGCTTGTCATTGCAAAGCTTGTGCTCCATATCTCACCATCATTCCTCCATTATTCAGATATATTTATAACTTCTTAAATTCAACTGAGGTCATAAATCATCATAACTAACAATATAATGTAAAGAACTCCCTCTACTGACCAGCTGACTACACTGCACGTTAAACAGACAAGGCCTTTCTTCACAGAGGACATTTTTAGACAGAAGGGTGAAACTCAAATCTATGATGTGGGAACGGAGCTCGTCTTTTCAATGTTGGGGGATAAAAGTCAGACACACGCCAGTATTTTCTTTTCTTTTTTTGTAATCATCTTTTTATTTGGAAAAGACAACAATTTAGCAAACATATTTTCTACAATTTCCAAAACACGCTTTTCCAGTTTTCCTTTTTACAGTCCTCTGCATATGTACAAGAAAAGAATCTGATAATCGCAGTCCTCATGTGCTGAAGCTCTGACCTTAGTAACCTTTCAGTCCTTCACTTCCAGAGATGAGAATTCGAGGGAGTCTCTTGAGTCATTCCTCTTTTATAACTTTGAACATGCTCATCTGCATTCTTCCGCATAACATCAAGTGTCCATAAACTCCTTCGAGCTTCTACATTACTCTGTCAGCCATTAGGTGATCCATTTTCATACATATGCCCAACTCTTATTCCAGGAAATGGTAACTATGTACAACCGAACTGAAGGGACTTTACATTTTTCTCCACAAGAGGAGGAGAGGAGTTTGAAACGTTAGTAGGATTATACAAAGTCTGCTCTCGTTGGGGTTATAAATTCAATCCATTTGTGCCAAATTTGGTAGAATTTGTCTTTTTGAGCCCTCAAAGTGTAAGTTAATTTTTCCATCTTAAATATTTCCAAAATGACCCCTTGCCAATCTTCCACTGTAGGTGGTGTTGTATTTAGCCACTTTCTGGTGATTGATTTTTTACTTGCAGCCAAAAGGGCCTGCAGCAGCTTTGTATCCCTCCTCTGTTTCAGACACACTACATGGCCCAGATAAAGCGTCTCTATGTTCATGGGTAAATGAATTTTGAATACCGTGCACAGTATTTTATGGATACCATTCCAATATGAACTCAGTTTAGGGCATTCCCAAAATATGTGGGAATGGTTTGCTCCCATTGACCCGCATTGTCTCCAACACTCTGGACTTGTAGTATTATATTTTTGCTGGTGTGGGGTCTTAAAAAATCTTACTATGTTTTTCCAGCAGTGTTCCCTCCACTCCATAGAGTTAGTTGAAGACCACTGGAAGCTGCATATCTCCCCCCAAGCCTCTTCTGAAATCCCCACTCCTGCTTCCTTTTCCCATTTTTCTTTAATACACAGAGCGTTTTCATTTTTAGTCAGAAATAGAGCATTATACGACTTAGAAATTGATTTGGAGGGAATTGAAACTAGGGCCGACCTTAAAATCCTGAAAAACTCAGATTCAGCTTTTGAAAAATCAGCAGGTCTGTACTTCTGGTTAAAATGATGTCGCACCTGGAGGTACCTAAAGAAATCCCTCTGCTCTAGTCCATGTTCATCCTGTAAATATTGAAAACTCTGTATTGTGTTTTTTTTTTTTTCAGGTCTGATTTTATTTTCAATGATAATGGCCCATAATTTGCTTGTGCTAATTTTGAAAGGTCTTTTGTTAGCGTTATTCCTAGGTATTTTAATGATTCAGCTCCCCAGTCAAGATTATATTTGTCTTGCATGCTCTTTGGTGCAGTGAAGTTAAAAGTCATAACCTGTGTCTTTGATATATTGAGCTTGTACCCTGATAGGTTTCCATACTCGGCCAACAGTGTCATCAAACCTAAGAAGGATTTCTCTGGCTCCCCCAAAAGGACCAACACATCATCTGCAAAAAGCATTGCCCTCTGTTCAATCCCCTCCACCTCAACGCCTCTAATAGCATCACTCTGTCTCAATAATTGTCCTAAGGGTTCAATAAATAAAGCAAAAAGGAGGGGGGATATTGGGCAGCCCTGCCTCGTTCCCCTCTCCAAAGTAAAAGAGTCGGAGAGGTCCCCGTTAACTTTAATCCGTGCCGTAGGCTTATCATAAAGGGTTTGAATAACTCTTATAAACTTATCCTGAAAGCCGAATTTTCCCATGACTTTATATAAAAATAACCATCTAACGGAGTCAAAGGCTTTCTCTGCATCTAAACCTACAATCATTGCTTTTGTCTTATCTTTCTTTATCTGTCCTAGTATATGTAGACTTCTTCTTATGTTATCCAGAGTCTGTCTATGTTGGATAAATCCTGTTTGATCTAAATGGATAAGATCAGGTAAGAGTATTTCTAGTCTGCGGGCTAAGATAGCCGTAAACAACTTGTAATCTACATTTAAAACACTGACAGGCCGATAGTTACCACATTCTTGTTTGTCTTTTTGCTCTTTGGGAATGACTGTTATAATTGCTTCCCTCCAAGAGGGTGGAAGTTCTCCTTTCTGTAAGACCCAGTTAAATGTGTTAAGCAGTAATGGTAGTAGTTGTGGCTTCAAGACCTTATACCACTCTGAGGTGAAGCCGTCAGAGCCTGGGGACTTACCAGCCTTCAATTTAGAAATGGCTAAAGTCAATTCTTTTACAGAAATTGGTTGTATAAGGCTCTCATTCTGTGAACTACTGAGTGTGGGTAGTGCTAGTGAGCTCAGGAAAGCATCTATTTGGGTTTCATTGGAGGCCCGGGGTTGAGAATACAACTCCCTGTAAAATATTTCAAAACTCTCTTGAATTTTCTCTATTGTGTTTTCGACAATTTTTGTATTTGGATTCTTTATTTTGTAAATTGTATTTTCCATTTGTTGTTTCCGTAGCCTGTATGCTAGCAGTTTTGCTGATTTGCCTCCTGCCTCATAATTTCTTCAGTATTTTATTTTCATTAATTTGATGAGCATGTGAGCAGCATATTCGTAATTTGTAACAAGAAACGTTTTGTCATTTGTGTCCATAAGTGTGGGCACAATTATGAAATACAAAATACGACTCAGAGGAATTGGAGAGATGATTTATTGAAATATAGCTGAACTTTTAGTTTTTGGAAACAGATATTGTTGCAGATTATCACAGCAGATAGTAGAATGGATCATTTTCCAGTTAAAGAATCCAGAGGTTCACCATGAGTTTTACAGAGTAAATAGCAGGGGTCTAATTTAGATCCATGTAGGACACCTTTAACAACTGTATGTTCTTGTGGTTTAACTTCTGATAATTTTTCTATCTGACTTTTTGTATTTTATTTTCATGACACAAAATAAACACACACAAGTTAAAACGAGTACAAGTTTTTCTTCTTCAGTATATATACATATTGCTGTTACACATAGGTACATATTTTTACATTTTATTTGTACATAATTTTGTTATACTACTGTTATATTATTTTCGTTATGTTTGCCCCCAGCCATCATTATTAACTACTATCTAATTACATTTTCGAAAACAGAATATAATACAAAACACATGTGACAGCAAAGATATGAGCAGATCCCAACATTTAGCATTCAGACACACACGTTACATGAGATGATACAGAGATCTCAGAGCTCG
>JAJHUR010096955.1:0-30812 GCA_027495735.1 Lutjanus campechanus
CCACGCTCTAGTAAATACTCACTAGAGCACCAAATGTGTATTAATCCCCCACTGAAAATAGTCCCTAACAAGTGGTTTACTTACTCTTGTTTGAGTAACGTGACAAAAATAAAACTGCTTCCTGCCCAGTTGTTTTAGGAAGCTATTTAGCTCTTTTAAAAAATTAACCTATACATGTGGAACACATGCATGTGACAAATTTTTAAATATTTACATAAGAATGAATGGGCTTCAGCCTGAGTGCCACAAACATTAATGGTTTAGTTCTTTTCATGGGATTTGTCAACTATAAGAAAAATATATAACATAACCAGCCGTATCCTTTAAGAGCACACATTTCTGCAACACTAAAGTGCCTTTCCATATTCAAAAGACACAAATGCACTCCTTAAATCAACAGAGAGTCTGAGTTCAAGTATCTCGCTCCACACGAGGCTGTTAGATAATTTGTCATAGCTCAAATTATCCGTGCTAGTTTCCAGACACACACTGTACACAGCAGCACAGCCCCTGAGCTCAGTGCGCAGAGGTGATCTTTTAGCGACTGTGTGCATAGAGTGGTGAGGTACACGTCCCCCCCCTCCCAATCAACACTTTGCATAAAGCTTGGACTGCCACACAAACAAGGGTCCCATCGTGGTTCAAAAGTACAGGGCTGAGCAAAGGGTGTACGAGCCCTTTGGCTACGTTGAATGTCAGTGCACACTAGCCATTCAGCGTGATTCTCAACTGAGTCAGGGGGATGAATCTGCTCCCATCTGCATACTACCAGTGTAGTATGAGTTCACTATGATCTACCATAGTAACTTAAAGAGAGACTAACATGTAGAGTCAGTGTCCCAGGACGGTAAAAACAAAGATCCTCAGTTAAAGACACCTGAAGGAGACTGTCAGGACTGCTCGGCCTCCACTGCTGACCTTGATTCAAGCAGCTTTATGCATTCTCACACCACTGATGCCCAAACTCTTCATACACAGAGAGCAACAGCTGTCCTCTGCAATTAGACTATCACGTGTTATCCTTCAGGCTTGAATCGTTCATGCTTTTTTCAGTGAGTTTAGCAGCCTTAAAGGAATAATTTGAAAATCTCTTGAAAGACTCTACCTGTTTTATGCACACTGTTCATGTAATATATATACTGTAGATACCATTTTCACAGTCATCCATCTCTGTCTTCACACTGAACAAACAGCTCCAGCTTTCCATTTTCTAGATCTGCATCTTTTGCAAGAAAGTGCTCTATTGTAGAAGCAAACAATGGCTGTAATAATTTTAATTTTATGAGCTACTAAATAACAAATTGCTCTCCTCTGCCCGTCAGCTGTTATTTCAGCGCAGAGTTGTTGTGATCCACCTCCACCTCATCATATCCAGCGCCCAGGTTGAGCTCATCAGAAGTCCCTTTTTCATCACATTCAGATCTTCAGTCTCTCTTGCCAAAGACTTTCCACATTTCTCATCTTTATTGTGCACATGTCAATAAAATATATTTTGCACACTGAGAATGAAGTGTCCTCTTACTGAAATTCAATTACTACTGAATTTATAGCATTGAAATATTAGTTATTTTTGGAAATCTCTTTTTATGCAGTTTGAATTTCTTCCTTTAAAATATCAAGTTTAACAATTTCACAAACTTTTTTTTTTTTTCATTAGACTCACTAACAGCAGAGAATTAATCCTAATGACTTTGGTGATAATGGCTTCTGGTCATGTACCTCATGACTTAGCAGTTAAACGTTGCTACCCCCGCTAGTTGTAAATACTAGTTTGTTAAACTAATTATTAATATTTTGTTAATGCATAATGGCTGCAGCCCCAGCATATGGTTGTTGTAAACCAGCAAGGTGGAAAGTGGGACAGATGACTTCTCGTAAATCCAGCACAGTTTGGCAGTATTTTGATCTAGAAAGTGTACATAAGATCATATGTAGGCAGCGTCAGAATAAAGTGGCATATAACCACTGGACTGGAGCAACGAGTAGCCACATTCAGCACAGGCATGTGGACGCTGTTGGTGCTAGCATTGCTAAGGTTAGCTACACGTGGCAAACTAATATGGCCTTGCTCAATGGCAGACACTGGAATCCTGCTCGGTCTGAAAAGATAACAAAGCTCATCATGGCAATGACTTCATAAGATATGCTTTAAGCAAAGGCTTCATAATGTGAATTGAATATATTGAACCCAGTGCCAGGGTGCAAAATGATCATATCCAGACTGGAGCCCAACCATCGAAGAATGAGGGCTGCATTTAAAATACAACTTAGTTCTTGAAGAATGTGATTAACGGTTTCAAATGGCTCTTAAAAGCATGTAATATAAGTTAATATAAGTTTTCTTACTTTTAGACATAGCCTACTAGTCTAAATGAAAGTCTGTCATGCTCAAATCCAGCATGACAGACTACTGTTAAATCATGTTAGAAATCATGCTAGCTTTGGTTGAAGCTTTTAATAATTTTTTTCATTAAAGAAGGACTCTGGACTGGATAACTGGTTTGAACTTTGAATGACAAGATGAAGCTGCTTGTTCAGTATGAAAAATAAACAGATATGGCTGTGAAAATGAAACCTACTGTATGTACTTCACAATCAGTGAGTATAAAACATGAAAAGACTTGCAATATTCAGAACTATTCCTTTAGTGAATTTTCTTTTGTCATGTGCAAATTCCAGCGGCTCAGTGCAGCCCCCTGTTGGGACCTGGTACCTGCCTGTAACCCGGCATCCAACTCCTGCAGGGTCAACCAGCCCTCTCAGCTCAGCTGCAGGTGACACAGAGGGGAGGAGGAGGAGAGAGCCTGTTAGCTAGAAAACAGACTCCCAACAACATCACTGTATGTCCAAAAGAACAGAGCAGAGAGAGAAGAAGACAGTCAAGAGTGTGAAGAAAGAGACAGATGAGGAAGTAACAGTGGTAAAAAGGGCTCGAGCCAGAGTCCTGCTGCCACAATTCATACAAAGAAGAGTCATTGTCATTCTGCCAGGTTCCTCCTAACAATATAAATGCAAATATGTATAAATGAACTCCATAGGAATGGGAGCCAAATGAATATGAATAGGGAGGTGTGATAAAGAGAGAAAAAAAGCAACAGAACGAGCTGACTGGTTTCGTTTTAGGAACCCACAGGTCGATTAAAAAAACGGAAGCTGTGTAAATATACTGATTGGACTGATAGGAAGAAGACCCTGTTTGAGATTGTTTTTCAGACCGATGGGATGCAAAAATACGAAATGTGATGCAAATATGTGGACGCTCGCCTGCAAAAATAATCAAAAGCTGACAGTTCATGAGACAGTAATTCATGTTTGTGTTTTAAAGTGTGAGCGTTGTTTAGAAAAGCCTCCTTTCTGCAAACATCAGGGGGGTCGGAGGGTCTTACAGTGAGTACACTTCCTTCACATTATCTTATAAAAATGCATAACAGGTTGATGTGATTTAATTCTGCAGAAAACAAACAGGCAGATAAGAGATGAGTGGTCAAAGGTATTTTTCCGCCTCCCTGCAGCCTTCCTTCGAGCTTTTCTGTTACCCAGTTTAACCGATAAAAGCTCAAAGAAAGCTCAAAGAAAGGAATCAAAACTTTTTTTCTCTCTGATTTCAGTGAAAAGGACTAAACGGCCGAGTGTCTGACTCACAGTGGAGTTGAAGCGCAGGTGACAGATGTTACAGGAGATGATGGGCTTCTTTTTGGGTGGAGCCACGCCAAAGGTGTGGTTGATCACCGCCTTCTGCACTGGGTCCATCTACGAGGTGAACGAGGTGAAACACACACAAACACGCGTACGTTCATTTCAGTCATCCACTTCTTCATAAAATGTATGTGTCTCAATATTTCACCCACAAAACCGTTTTCCATTCAAAACTTCACTTGTGTTAAAATACAAAAGCATGACACCAACATATGTTTAAAGTACCAACAGTAAAAGAACAATGGCTCATTTCAAAACAATGTGTATCATATTATTGGATTATGATTATAGATGCATTCATGTGTTCATCATATTAATGATGCAGCTGGTCAAGGTGGAACTACTTATAACTGTTATACACTGCTAGCTTAAACTTCCTGATAGTCTTATTAGTTAAATACATTAAAAATCATCTTCTTATCTTCTTTTTATCTGTCCATTGATGAGCAGGCCCTGAATGAGCCTCCACACTACTACTACCACCATCTTTCAGGTCAGTGATGAACAATTTGTCACTGCTGATTTGTGTGATGAAGTGTTACAACAAAAGATGAAAACAAATTACAGACCAGAATTCACACTTTTTAAATAACCTTTCTTCTGTTCATATGTTTTTTTTTAATCCCAGCAGTGCTCTGGTGTTAGTTGAGTCATATTTTTAACATTAGGTGTCAGACTGGAATCTTTCCGCAGCCTCCCACAGGCTGGATACATTTAGCACGTTCCTCTGACTTGTTTCTTGAAGGGTTAAAGCTACAAGCGGACCATGAAAGTCAGCCGCTTCATCATTTAGAGCCATGTGTACGCGTGTGTGTGAGAGAAAGGAAGTGTTATTTTTGGGAAGCCTCGATCATATTTTCACCGCTGATCGCAGCCAAGTCATATTTAGAACCTGCCTATGAGGTGCTGATATGATATTTATATTCTTCTATACATCATAGCTACAAACAGGTAAAATAAGGTTACATAAAGTTGTTTATGTAAGACATCCTTGGCAGTTTAATAGTTCTGCTTCAAAACTTCCTTTAATTTGTTTCTTTTTTCAAACAAACAAACCATAATTTCACAAAAATGTCAGAAGGTGCTCTTACAAACTAACAAAATAAAGGCTGAATATTCAGAGCACCTCAATGAATAACTTTGCAAATAATATTTCCTCTCATAATTTGGTTCCTTATCGTATTGTTCAGGTTGACAGCAACTGGTTTTGCAGACATCACGAGCAGCACAAGCTGCTTCTATTTTCCAAATTAACATGCGTGCAAGGCAACATTTTAGCTTCTGTTTGACTTCCTAAAATATATGAAATTGTACTGCCAAGTTTTGGATAATGCCTGTTTCTATAACAGATAAAGGTGGAGAGGCAGGTGCGCATGCGTGTGTTAATTAGTTACTTTTGATTAATTTCGCTTTTGATAGCCCAACAGCCATTAATCAGTAACTAGCTGATTAATTTTTAAGAGCAAACACAAGATGATGTGAAATACCAGGGTGCCTACTGTTCCCATGTCTCTACCGCACTAGTCAGCTTTTCGGTGGGGATGTCTGATGTGTGCAAGGTCAGACAACCAGTGAAGGGGGAGGATGAATTACTACGCATCTGTTTGGGAGTGTATTATATAGTAAATATATTGAGGGAGAAAGCAGATGGAGAGACCCTGGACTGCATCTCCGACACAGCATCGAAGAAGTGAGAGGAAGTTGCGATGTAGCTTCAGCTTTTCAGAGCCGTCCAAATGTCTGTGGTCAAGGGTAACTTGTCTGCCCTGGCTAAATTAACTTTTAGCTCATCCTTCTTCTCCTCAAAGTGTTTTAAACACCTTGTAGTTTAGCGTGATGTAAACAAATTATTTGTCAATCCTTCATTTTTAGTTTTTAAGGTTATGTTTGGGGCTGGAATCACTTAATGGCTGCCCACTGTAGCTTCATGTTTGTTTATGAGAAATGTGACATGGCATCTTACCGTGTTGAAATTGGGGAAGAGGCTGAGCGGCGAGGAGCTGTTGACCCTGAGGGGCAGGAAATGCTCCAGCTGGGCATGAGTCTGCGGCTGGAGGGGTCGACCTGGCAGAGGCAGGGAGCCCAGGAGTGGGTGGACCTGGCTCTGGGAGAGGGCACCTGCAGCAGGGAGGATCACATTTGAGTAAACACATTATTGCCACAGCTGCTGTCTTAAACTCCATTTAAAACTCTCTCTTAAACACATTTGAGGCCACCAAAGCTGCACGTCCTCACACACACACAAGGATAAAGACACAGTTTAGCACACAGCATATGACATCAAGACCCGTTCCCTCAGTGAATGATTCACTCAGTAAAGCTTTAATGACTTCAGTAATAGCAGGGGATAAATGATGAGAGGCTTTGAGCGGCCTTTTCCTGTTTTACAAGTCCATAGTTTATCTTGACAAATGTCTCTGGCCTTTAAACGCAGCATTAGTGTGTGTAATTGTGTGGCTTCGCGCTTCCTCAGATCCTGCAAATGGGTCAGTCAACATAAAGAGAGAAGAACTGCAATAAGGTTTTAAGGCCTGTACGAAAAAATACATATATATATACTGTACATATTTGCTTCATATTTGCTGCTATCGTTTTTCTTTCTCGCGGATTTTACCTCTGTAGCGTTGTTTTTCTATTCCACCATCACATCTTGCTCTGAAATCTCCTTCCACATGACCTCTCGTCTCATCATGCTTAATTTTGGCTGACCCAAATGCTTTCAGACTGCTCATGCTTTAAAGAGCACCACGGCACTGACCTTTGTCTAGACCCAAAGTAAACATTAGTGCGCTCACATTAAAATGCACAGTGTCTTACATAAGCATGATGATTACTGAATGTTTGCGGTGCCTTTATGCTAAAAAATCCCCACGTTTGTTAAGTTAAAAAGGTCATGTGCAAATGACAGTGTTTAAGTTAATATTAATTAATTAATGTAAATAAGCAATGCAGCTGGATTCAGTTTATGTGTGAATGTTGTGTTAATTTAAGCCTTTTTCTTTTAAAATGCAGAACAGGTGAGGATTGACCTTTTCAAGGGCAATTATTAGGTATTTAGCAATAGTAATATTGAAGCAAAAAATTATGTTTTTGGTAAATATTCAGGTACACTAGAAGCTCGGGCTTGTTGAGTACAAGTAAACCAGATGTTTCTGATGGTATTTCCACTTGCAATTTCAAATTATTACCATAACCATTATTACCATATTACCATTATTTATTTTTTGTTTATTATCTGGTTAGACTATTTTTATTTCAGTGAATGCTTTCTTATATTATCCAGAATAACATTTGATAACATCTACAGAATAGGGATGAATTTTCTATCTTCATGTTATTTGTGCCTGCAGGACTACAAAGTAAGAAAGACAGTGGCGTCTCTTTACGTACTTGACTTCAAAACCTTTTGGTTCCACAAGTGATTTCCTACAAAAAAAGAAACTCCACACTAATATTTTAGGAAACACATTCTTGATCAAAATATCTTGAGAACAAAATGCAGGATGAAAAAACAGGCACTCTGAAAAAAGCTCTTTTTTTCTTACACAATACACTAGCATGCACTTTTCTTCCATTTGAGAGCCTTGGCTTGACTTGGTATGGATTTAAACCTCGTGGTTACTGAGGGTGGAGGGAAGGTTTGGCCTTAGCAGGATGGAAAATGTCAAGAGGAGTTTGATGAGAAGGCTGAAAGAAGCACTGGCAGGTAGAAGGAACCTTCTGTACAGAAAAAACTGAATGAAATTGACTGATGAAGCCAGAAGTATTAACGTGCCAGATGACGACTGAGGGATGCAGAGAGATGTTTGTCTAACTTTGGTTTGAGGAGAGATGTGTGATGAACCCACAATGTACATGCTTACTCGCACTAACAAATTAAACTCCTTCTGGATAAGATAACGACTGAAATGAAGGGGTGTATTGTTCATGACCAGCTGGACATTCCTCTAAATACTGCAGAGAGTGAATACAGTCAGCCTTAAAGCTGGGGTCTCATGACGTTATTTCATAGAACTGAAAAGCACAGCAACAAGAAAGCAATTTTCCCCAATTTTCTGCTTCTTTCACCTCTGGATTTCATGTTTTATCTCTGGGGATGAGGCACGTTTGAAAGTCCTGGAGCATTAACATGTTTTTTGTTTTTTTTTTCAAACTAATCTGGTCCCATATTCAAAATGGTTCTTAAAGGCTGAGCAGACATATCAGAAGAAGAAGAAGAAAGGAAAAGACAAACAACCTTTGCAGATTCAAAATTCACAGGACTCCGAGGAGGGAATGCTTCATACAGACGCATGATTTGAGGAGTCACATAAAAAGAAGTTAGAGAGATCAAAGATGTTGAGTTGTTCCATTCAGGTGACCCAGTGTTTACTTTAGGCGACAACTAATAAGAGCAGCAGCAAGGGAAGTAACACAACACAGCATGTCTTGTTTTTTTATCGTCGCCTGCAGCTACAAAATGTCTCTGGGTACTTTGTTTTTTTCTGGCAGTAAAAATGCTAAAAGATAAAAGCCTGCCAGAATTTGTTTTAAATCCGATTCAAAGTAATCCAAACAGATGCCTTATATGAAAGTGAAATATGAAAATGCATTTTGGAATATTAAACGAGACCACAGTCACGCTAGCAGCTCTGCAAGTCTCTGTGAGGCTGTGCTAAGTGCAAACATCAGTATGCTAATATGTTCTTAATGACAATGCTAACAAGCTAATATTTAGCAGCTATAACGTTCACCATGTTCACCATATTGGTTCAGCATGCAAATATTTCATATTAAGCACTAAATACAAGGCAGAGCTGTGGCTCATGGGAATGTGATTAGTTTTGCTGATACAGTCTGACGGTCAGGAAACAATATGGTTCGACTCGATATGAAAAATGGAGCTAAATTACCTAAATTTATCAAAATGTAATCTAACTTCTCCATGATGCCCTAGCAGAGAGAGTGAAGGGTAGTCTGCCTGACTGAGGTTTGTGCAAGTTAAAATCTGCAGTCCCGACCATGGCTCTGAAACATCAGTAATGTTCTGTATTGATAAATTCATGACGCTGTCTGTGGTGTTGAAGTAGCAAACAGATTTGTAATCACTGCTTTTTCTTTTTCTCCCTCTGTCCATTTTGTCTTAAAAAAATACAGAACCAAAGCAGTTGTTTGTGAGTTGGTTTGCTAGTCATGGGTGAACAAAACAAACCAGGTTCATCCTGTTAAAAATGAACAAATACCTACTGGTCACCTGTGAGCCCTTGTGTTGGTGAACATCAAGCAAAATGCCCCTTTTAGTGCTCTAGAGATAGTTATGTGAAAGCTAACATTGTTAGCTGCTATACCAGTGTCTAAAAAGCAAAATTAACCCTCTAGCAATTTGTATTTTGCATTTGTAGTAATTTCAGCTGTGATGACTTTCCTTTTTCCCATCATGATTTCAACATGCTCGCAGCACCAGCCTCAGTTATCTCACCATCTTATGATACAACATTTTTTGCCAACCCATCCAATAGTTGTTGAGATATTTCAGTCCTGACCAAAGTGGTGGACCCTGTTGCAATCCCTAGAGCCACACGTCTAGCTGAAAGCTGTGGATCCGTCAAATTGGAAAATTTACATTCTGGGAATTGAAGCACTAAAGAACCTCTAAAAGACTGCTGGTCAACAGACTGACCAACCAACCAAATAATCTGACAGAGAGGGAGAGAGAAAATTGCACAAACTGTCTGGAACACTGAATAGCAAACACAAAGAAAAGTGAATTTCTATCTGATTCAAAGCCAAGAACTGAAATTGGTAGTTATATCTCTTCACTACAGAGAGGAGATGGATGTGACCAAAAAATACAGCCAGAGTCACCACAGAGAAAGGACAAATGAGTCCTGGCTATCAAAAGAGGAAAGACGATAGGCAGGTTTTGAATGTCCAATGTTGAGTGGAGTCAAAAACAGGACAACCTGTCAGAATAACATAACTGAAAAACATATATATAAATATTGTACTGCTGCGTTCCAGGTATAAATGTAGAGAATCTAACAAATCATTGTCATTTCACTGCTTCCCAATTGATCAGCAACTGAAAAGGTCAGCATTAAACCACTTCCTAGCTAACACTGCCATTTGATGGTGTTACATGATACAACAGGAAACGGATAAATAAATTCTGAAACATCAATGCACAACATGGGCACATTTATTCAAGGCAAAGCCTGGAAGTAAAATGTGCTGTTGTTTGTTTCTCTCTGTGTCTACACCTCTCCTCCTTGCTCCTCCTGGAGTTTAGTTCAGTTTCGTCTGTGTGTTGCAGTCTAGTTGTGTGATGACAGGCTAGACTGGGTGTTGCTAGCATAATGCTAACGTGTTGCTAGTGTGCTGCTAGTGTAATGCTAGCATGGGTTTGCCACCTTACTCCCTTTTCAGAGGGAGAGTGTTTAGTGTGTTTTACCTTCCTTGGTAGAGGCAACCTTCCTCCCTTTTGGTGGAAAGGCATTTATTAGTTTGTTCAGTTAGCATCTCCCTTAGTGTGTTTGTCTGATTCAGTATTTTGTTTACCTTTTTTACCTTAATTTGTCAATAAAAGACCCTTGTTAGTCCATTTGCCTCAGTTTCCCTTCCCTCTTTTCCCCCCTGGACTAATTATCCTCCTGGATAATTGGGGAACATAACACACACTCTCCCATTTTATTGTGTAACACTATCAAGTGGTTGAATGCTAACGTTAGCTGTTGTCTCACAGTAGATAATGGGTTATTAAATATGCTGTTCTAGCTTGAAAAACAACATATATGGCCCAGAGTCTATTTGTCATATTTCATACGATTTGCAACCTGAAACACAGCAGTACGGCAGTAAAATGGCCGCCATGTGAATACGGGGAATGCTAAACGAATGCTAATCAACCTAATAAAGCCAAGTTGTTACATCCTAATCTTCATCAAATATACATCATATTACTTGTTGTCATGTTTGTTTTTGCACCGTTTATTCAGTTTATTCAGTGATTTAGATGCACTCCAGTTTACCATGTACTATTTAGATTAGAATTTGAAATGAGAGGAGGGATTAAAGTCGATTATTACTGTTTATTTGATCCTGCATGTGTAATGCGCTCCACTGCTCTCTCTGGAAAGCACACGTACACAAAAACACACACAGAAGAAGCATGTGTTTACTGATTTGATTTTGTTTGTGATGAATTCCAATTTCATTTAAATGCTCCACCAGGACCGTTCATGTACCACTGGTGCCAATAAAGTGAGTTGGATTGCGTTACACTGAATCGAGAGCGAATGACAGAGTAGCGAGAAATGAGAGAAAGTGAAAGAGAGACAGAGAGAGACAACCACGGGCTGATGAGAGGCTGTTTTTTTTTTCTCTCCGCTAGGCTGATGTGCTTAATCTGCCTGTCAGTATGACTTTTGGGGACATTGATTCCCTCTCCTACACAAATCTGAAATTGATCTCATTAATCTCCTACGCATATATTCACAAAACACAGCAGGGCGAGACGTTTAATTAACTGCATTTTGAACAAACTAGAAACCGCCATCACATGTGATGTGAGCATTTGCACAACATCGGGCAACAAGAAGACATGCTTCTGACATGACTTCAAGTTACCCGCCTCGTTTGTGTCGCAAAAGCTTTAAGATCGACTGAAGCTGCGGTTATATTAGTTTCATCCAATCATGCTGGGGACATGTCAACCAGCAGGCCTTGATTAGTTTTTATAAATAGTCGCTCATCACTTTAGAGCTTCATGAGCACGAACTCATGAACTCAATTACTGAACCCGTAACCTAAAATTAAAAAAAAGGTTGAGTAGAGAGATTTACTTAACCATTTAAGATAAAACAACCTCACATACAAAACAACAGCAGACTTGCACATGGTTGACCATGCCCTGCCCCTGAAGACTGGGTTTTATTTTACAGTTTGTTACTGTGAACACGCTTTGTATTTTATTCCGTAAGACAGTAAAATACATTTAACATAATGCGGTCAATAATGCATCAGTGCATGTGCCTCTGTGTTGTTCCTACAGTGTCAGTCTGTCTGCTGCTCTTTGAAAAGGTCCCCTGACCTCCATTTTGCTTTGTGGTTCTGGTGGGCTTGATAATCTTTTAATATTTTAATAATCTTTTAAATTTTCAAACACTGAGTGGAAAGTTTTTTTTTTGTTTGTTTGTTTCTAAAAATGCTGTTTTTTTTTTAAGTTAATTCAGTTTGACATAAATTAGTCAGAAATAAAAGATGCAGAATAAATTTGGTGTTGATCTGAGTCCCATTCTGGATTTTTTCTTGAAGGGACAGTTGATTCTTACAGCTCAACATTAATTAAAATGTAGTTTGCTGTTTGCAGTTAACTGCATAATTGATTATGCTTGGAGCTGAATGTGTCATATTTGAGAAAAGCATGAATGACGGAACAGAAAAACTTGTACAGGGTAGTTTAGCGTGGTGGATCTGTGTCTAAAAAAGCAAACCATTTTATTAATTTTATCTTAAAGGATAAACCGACAAACCAATTGCTGTTATTCTTACTGTTATCAAAATGCTGACACAAACAATGGTAAACTCTCTTGCTAATTTTACAGAGTGAAATACTGTTTATTGATTTAAGACTCTCCTTGGTAGGTGATGTTGGCTGATTATGATGTGGATTACTGCCTGACCTGGTAGAGTTTATCATGGTTTACCATCATACCATCGTACCATAGGACCATTTAATCAAACTTATAAGTCAGTCTTTTGCTCATACGAGACTGAGGACAATCTCCCAGCTTTCATTGTTCGAACTGTGTTAGAGCGTTTAAAAAAACCTCCTTTGCCGAACCAGGCCAAAGTTTTTAGGTCGACCCTTCATACTGGGGCGGTGTAACTGTGAAGCACTGTTTCCAGTAAGGTCTGTAAGTTTGTTAGCACTTGCATTTAGAAATCCCCAGAAGATCTGTAGGCAGCGAGACCTCCAACTGTCTGGTATTTTGAGACTAGTGTATATACTTTGTAGTAGGTTAGTTTATTTTCAAACAGTACATCTTCTCTTTTCATTTTAACAGCAAATACTTTTAGGGATGAGGGCTAACCGATGAGTTTTGCAAACATAACACTACCTCAGGTAATGTTGGCAGGACTTGCTGGAGTATAACCTTCCCAAAGTCAAATTTAAAGCAGGGTGGAGGTGCTAATGTTACGGTAACTTCTGATAGCACCTAGAAACCAGGTTCAACATTTCAGAGAAATAATGCACTATTCATCAACCATCACGGGTGTTCATTTAACATCTGTAACCACACAAATTCATTTCTTTAGTTATGCTCTTTGGACTTGGAAGTAATGTGCAGTTGCTACTGTAGGTACATGCTAATAATTGCAGGTTAGAGCAGAGACTCCGCTACACTTTTGCACTTGGCAGCACTTTAGCAAACAGCAGGGAGTTGCGCTCATGTCACTTTTGATTTTGCTCTTCATTCTTGCTGCTATAAAAGTAATTCCACCTTAAAAACGAGCCAGTTCCTGCTCACTAATCTGTATTCACTTTCTTCTTCTATGCGGGGAGATAGCTTCTTCATGGAGGCTGCGAGTGTAGGTCACAGCAGCCAACCTTCCCGTATTGAGAAGGGATAAAAGATTATGAGCTGCAGAAATTATAGCACCTTGAAAAAACTGGGGGAAAAAGCTTAATCTCTATTATTTCCAGGATTAGTCTCTGGGTGACTCAACATCACAGCAATCACAGGGGGAAGGAAATGGCATCTTTTCATGAAGGGTGGAAAAAAAGGGGGGATGAGAGGCTTTCATAGCGGCGAATCAGAGCGAAAGCATCAGAGGAAAGGCTGCTTCGGCTCCTTTCATGGTGAATGCATTTCCCGGGATCATCTGTCTGAGCCAGATTCTCTGTCTCCAGTCTGAACCAACATGGTGGTGTGGAGGCACGCTCTCATTCCTGACACCTACTAACATCTCCTGATGAGCTTCCTCTGATTGCTTTGTGACATTAATGACAGAATTATTTCTTAATTTCACTGAATTTCATGTAAGAAGCATTAAAAATATTTTTGCTATAATATTACCATCAAAATGTGTTTGATGAATTATGCATCTCTGCAGACTGATTTAAGCATGGGAGCAAACTGAGTCAGAGTGACAGAGACCAGAGACATGGTGTAAGGATAATCTATAGAGAGACAAAATGCAGATGGAAAACTGGAGGAAAATGCAGATATTTTTGCTCCTGAGGAGCTGACCTCACTGGTTTTGAATGGTTTGAGCTCTAGTGGCTTCTCTTTAATCCCTCAGACTTGATTTGATTCATGATTCATTTTATTTGTTACCTTTTCCCTTTACATGAAACATACAAATGCAAAAATGTGGAGTTTAGCCTGTTGTCGCTAACCATGTACCTCAAAAACGCCAAATTTCCATGAGCTAAGAATAACAGTCCTGGTTCCAGCAATGTGACAGTATATTTTTCAGAGATTTCAGTGCTTTTTTTATTAGTGGTTTTCACTTAAGCAGTGGGAGAATTTTCTCAGCCCATAAAGGAACATTTAATCCTTCAGTTTACCTGAAATTTACAAACTCAACAAATTTGTAAATGGTTTTCATTGGACAGCGAGGTTATGATTTCTAGTATGAAATGTACATTTCCTTCTATTTCTTTATGTTGAATGTTAAAATAGTTGGAGTAGGAGGGATGACTGTGTGTTTTCTGTAAAATAAAAAAGCAAATGAACCGATTATTAGTGTAAGTAAACATTTCATCTAATGCGTTCTTCACCCGATATCTAAACCTGTTTAAATTTATCTTGCGACCTTTATCTTGCATGCATTAACACTGCTAAAGCAGAAACATTTAGAAGCCTTTACAAGAGCCGCTGACCTGGTCATATCCTTTATATGAGTGGGTACAGGCTGTGAATAGTGTATAATTATGATATGTCATATTAATAATGCCTGTGAAACAGCAATAGGGGTGGGGGATACAGGGTGGTAGGAGAAGCAGGCAAGGAGATGACTCATTGCCCTCTTTTTCTTTCTGTATTTACATGTGTATAATTTGTATATTTGCATGTTTATGCAACCATGTAGGATGGCTTGGTCACAGAAAAATTATCTTGTGACCTACAGTAAAAAGATGGCTGTAATATCACTGAGTAGGCGGAGTTATTTAACTGAATTAACTTTAACTTTAATAAAAAGCCACATTAATAGAGGAAATTAGATTTTTATTTTTTTGGGATGGTTTCCAGCCCATAAAATGCTCCACTGGTCCGGGCTTGCGCTGAATTAAAAATTAATTCACATAAGGTCAAATACAATCTGTGTGTTGGATTTCTTTTTATGTCCTCCGTTTTTTGAAACCGCAAATCTGCTCATGTGTTTTTAAAATATCTGGTGCTGACATCAGGGCATCCACACATCATGAATCTGAATCTTGGCCTATAGTGTCATATTAGCACGGACTAAAGAGCTTCTAATTATAAGACATTACATTTTACAACTCATCCTTGTTAATACTTTATATTCATAAAACCATCTATTAAATAAGACATAATGAGTGGAATATAGGGTTACTACTACTGATAATATATGTAGTGTCGATCACAGCATCAGACAACATATTAGAGGGTCTGTACAGTTTTTTAAGAGGAAAATTCAAGCATTTTAAAAGTACTTGAACCAAATTCGAGACTCCTGAAGCCTTTATCATCACATCTAAATTGTTACCATCAATGCAATTGCAGTTTCCTTTATACCCACAGCAATCGATTCAAATTCAAGCACATTCCTAACATTGAAAACATAATGGTTAAAATAAGCATTTTCCAAACTTTCAAGACAGACAGAGCAGACGGAGCTCCCCACCATGCAGTATGAATATTTGATATTGATATTCCACCATCTATATTACAAAATGAGCAGTTTTCCCCAATGACTTTCACTACTGTCAGAACTGCACAGTATATTTTGTAGGTGCAGATGAGAAAATCCCACTCAGTCTATCTTTAACTAACAGTAATCTTTCTATTTTCAGAATTGTAATAAGTCAGAAGAAACGGTTTAATCAAATAGGCAGGATTAAGCACAGGGGAATGTGGAACTGAAATACAAAAAAAAAAAACTGTTGCCTCTTCTGACAGTGTTTTGCTGTTAAGCCTGAAAAACACATTGTCAAATAATGAAAATTGAATGGTATGTTTTCCACTCCATAATAGCGTGAGGCACACAGCTTTCTGAGTCATAAAACAGAAGTGGTTAGTGCACTGCGCTTTTGCAGTAATGATGATGCCATTCATTGCTTACACAACAGGCAGAGGACGAGGCATTTATGATGAGCTCTGGAGGATGAATTAGCATCCATTAAAACTGCCATTGACAGCTCCGCTTAGCTCCCTCCACTGGAAACAAAACGGCAGAGAGTGAAGGCCTAATTTCCATGATGGCTTAAAATGCTGCCCCCGCCTTGCACTGTGTGGTCTTTAAATAAATCATCTTTATTGTGACAAAGTACATTTAGGCCACGACTGGCGGCCAACAGGCAAATTCTCCCGCTGGCTGTCACTGTCTATTTAAACTCACATAGCCGCAGCTGGCAGAGCCGACGGCTTCATGAGAATTTCTACCTGCGGGGAACCATCCAGCCCAGATCAGGCTCCCCGCGGTAATCTGTCCTACTTTCAACTGGAGCACTGTGGGCCCATTTTCACCCCAGGGTCCATAAACTCCTATTGAATTTGTTCAAGGTGAAAAGCAGGACTAGTGTCTCCTGGTCAGAGAAAAATCACGGGATACCGCGATCACTCTGCAAAGGACACAAGCTACAGCAGCTATTAACGTCCACACGAGAGAATTAAAAACAAAACAAAGAGTCAAAATTCATGTTTCTACAGTCTTTTCATCCACTATAATGGATCAAAAAGGGGACCTATTATGTTTTTCCTTATTTTCTGTAAGGCTACAATGTTGGATGTTCATATTAAATGTGGCCAAAGTGTCAAATATCATGCTTGCATTCAGTACGTCACACAAACTGCTTTTTCAGTTCGAAAGAATTTCATTTTTTCTGTTTTTCATAGGCTAACTGAGCTAACAAGCAGTTAGCAGCTAAAGTAGCTAACAGCTAACAATGAGTAAAGCTTTGTCCTTTAGCAAACTCAGAGAGTTGAGGCAGAGGAGGCCATTAGAGAGAAAACGAGAAAAATATTTTCTCCATAAAATATGTGCAAAAGTGCACAAATAATCAAGAAATGAAGTTGTAAAGTTGTGTGCTTGTATAGAGTAATCAGTCTCCTGCAACACACATCTTCCTTCATTCTTTTCTCATTTGTTGTCTGATAAATAGTAAATTAATCAGGCACCATATCTCTATTTTCCATGCTAAAATGGTGTTCAGAAGTACTGGGGTAGTAGTCTTGCATAGCCAGACCTAACTCTGCGCTAACCAGCCAACTAGCAGCTATAGTAGCTGCTAACAACATGGAAAACTGTCTGTCAGTCAGGAGGTGAGGCAGAGCAGTCAGAGGACACCACAGGGAAGACCAGAAAATATTTTCCCCATGAAATACGATACAGTTTCACCAAAATATGTGGGGAAAAAAGCTGTAAAGTGATGTGCAGTAATTAGTCCCCAGAAACACGGTGCTCCGGCTGCCTAAACTGTTTTTTTCCAATCTCACGCTCATCTCCTTTGTGGTCTGATAAACAGTAAATTAATTAGATTCAGTGCCCCATATCACTCTTTTCTGCGCTGAGACGGTGCTCAGAAGCACTGGGGTTGTAATCTTGCACAGCCAGACCTATCTCTGAGCTAACTAGCCCACTAGCGGCTAAAGTTGCCGCTAACAACATTTAAAACTGTCCATCAGGAAATTTTGAAAATAGCTGAAAGCTGAGGCAAAACAGCTGGAGGACAGGGAAGACCAGGAAATATTTTCTCTGTGAAATATTCACCAGTTTCATCAGAATGAATGAATTAGTGAATTATTATTCGTATTAGTTAGAATTAGTGAATAAAGCTGGTTTCAGGATGAAGTGAGGGGCTGCATAAAGGGCCAATATAAGATAAATGAAGATGTTTTTGAACTGTGGATAATGCAAAACTACTCTAGTGGAATCACAGAATGAAAATGCAAAGCTAGAAATGAGCATAAGAGGTCCCCTTTAACCAGAGTTTAACAGAGTTTCCACACGGTATGTACTCTAATGTTAATACTGGCACCAATTTCTGTTTAATAACTGCCCTGTCTGGTCCATTAAGAAAGTTAATATTCTTGCTATGTTCTGGTGATGCATCATTTGAGCTACTCCCACTCACTATGATCTTCCATCTGTATCTTGTTTATGTGGAGAAGACATTGTCTGTTGAAAACAGGTAAACACAAAAATAACATTCAATGCGCATGATGTACTCGGCCGTTAACAGTTTTGATTCTGATATGTTTTTGCACCGTGGCCATAAAAGATAACAAACACTGAGAGATAACGCTGATCTGCTGGGAAATGAGCATGAATGCGCTATCAGTGCAGCACAGATATAGCAGTGTTTGTTATGTTGTGTTTTGTTTCCTTCACCGACCCTCTGCCCTTCCATAGCGTTCTGCACGTCTGTATCAAGCACACTTAAAATAAACTGCCACCATCTGCTTGAATTGAGATAAGCCTGAGTCCAATCAGAGCCGCTGAAAGGCAGTCAGCAGATGTGCACCACATACTTATTGATATTTAAAGTCTGCCGCAGCTTTATCCGCCCCATGAACTTAGTAATTAGCAGCTTTCTGTCTCGATGCTCCTCTCTGGCTGCCTGCCTGGTGGAGTGAATTTGAAGGATCGTACATTAGCGACTTCCGAGATGAGAATCAGAGGAACTCTGCTTACTGGTGCATCTCTAAAGATGTTTATCAGGGACACGTTAAAGAAGACAAGTGAGCATCTGCAAATTTATTACAGAAGTCTGAAATTCTGCTTGTCAAAGGACAGCAAATATTGCTACCTGAAGTTTTGGAGAATAATGCTGCAAAGCTAGTCTGTTTTTTTTTAAACCTCTTCCTGAAACAGGAATTGTCCAATCATAGCTTAACAACCATAGGCAGGTTGACCTTTCTTTGGCTTTTTGCCCTGGTGAAGTGGTGTGCGTGGAGCTGTAATAAGATTGATATTCAGAAAAGTTTGAACGATGGTTATGGTCGTATTCCAGAGCAAGAACACGTTAATTCTACTTTATTAGTATTTTTAAAAAAATCACAATTTGATTGGCTCTACACACAGTACATTCGTATTTCTGTATCCTGTGACAATTGAGGAATATTTGGTTTTGGTGCCTAACCCGACCTGCTCCTGTTACATAACGCGGCAATACAGAGGTGCAAAAAGTGCACCACTGAACAAGCTCTTTTCTTATTGGTATCTCAGCGCCGTGTTTCTCTGCAAAAAGCCATACCTTTTACCTGTATTGAAGTCTCTCCAAAAATGAAAACTCAAAAGCAAAAGTGTGATGCTTTTTCATGTGCTGCAATCAGGATGTGAGGCTAAACTGCATCTTGCTGCTGGAAACTTGCAACAAGAGGGAGTCATGGTGGAGAGGAAAAAACGTTCCGGAGCGTGGCTTTATTATACATAAAAAGATGACAACAACGCCTGTTGTAATGTCTGTAAAATGACATTTTCACCAGCAACATGCTGAAACATCTTTCTACACAACATGCACCATTTTTCTTTTACAAAGAAAACCTAAATTAAAATGACTGCTGTACAAATATTTTCTAATTTCATCCATTTTGGATGATGACAGACTGCTGCTCTAGCTAGCCATCACCTAAAATTGACCAGGAATCAATAAGCCCATTGATAAATAATCAAACCAATAAGCAGAACTGATAATAATGGCAAAGGTATCAATACAATCTTATCAATTCCATCCCTAGAAGTATGCAAGCTATAAGGAGCCAAACACGGATATGTGAAAACAAACTGATCATATATACTGTATATATATATTCAAATATTAGGACTAACTAGCTCTGGACTGTAATACAAGAACAATATTGTTCCTTTATTTATATATTTTCAACATTGATCATCAAGTGGTGATGCAAGGGGGAATAATATCATAATATCATCTATGTAGAGATGAAGTGCATATTCAAGTCCTTTGTTCGGGGTTAAAACCATTTTAATAAGCAATATCCCATTAAATCTCAGTGACTGACATTCTGCGATCTTTGCAACATCTTTTCCTATTCCCATGTAGAGGTGTGACGCCTCTGTTTACTCCACAAAATTCTAGCATGGAAAATTTTCCTGTTGTTTAAAACACCTATCTTAAGGAAAAAGCAAGAGGCTGTGTCAGGTAACCTAATCATGCACACATCCTGACAGTGTATTACATGAATCCTAATAGAGTGCACTCGAATTTGCAGTCAACAGTTTTTGGGCAATGTCATGTCTCCTGGCAGCTGCATATTTCAGCAGGTTTGCATTTTCTGCTTGATTTTCGAGGCACGTCGCCGGATTTGGAGGCACAATATTTTCATTCAAGTCAGCATTTCAGCAAATACCAAAACGTGAATGCATTTTGCTGACAAAATATGTATTCTGAGTGTGTGTGTGTGTGTGTGTGTGTGTGTGTGTGTGTGTGTGCATTCATGTGTGTATCTTAAATTGAAGCATGTGCAACATTTGAGCCTTTTAAGAGTTTCTGTAACAATTGACCTCAATCGTTTGTCATCACTCCAAAGAGAGATTAATTCCGAAAAGAACAGAAAATGTCCTCCGTCAGCAGCCGGTCATGTAAAGCAGACAGCAGGAGGCAGAAATGATGCAAAGCCAACTTCATGCATGTCAAAAGTTAGAAATAGTCCACATCCACAGAGCAGTTTTCGAGTAACCACTGCACTTTTGCTCAGAGTTGATGTAGACAGCGGGGTTCAGACAGAGCCAGAGCCACCGGCTAACAGCTCCTGTTTGAAGGACATGGACGGTGTATCAGTGCCAGTGTCCTCCAGAGTCCACTCCCCAAAGGTGGTGACACAGAAATAAACTGCTTCAACAGAACAAATTGTCATTTTGCCAGAGTGCTGGATCCCATTTACAACGACTGTTTAGTTTTGTTGTTGAAGTGGAAATCTTTTCTTCATATCACAGAGCTGTCTCAGGAGGACTCGCTCAGGTAAGTGCAAATGAAAACCAAACAAAGATGTGATACAGTAACGCTCTTTACTCGTCTAAAAACTGGTGCATGATGGTCACACTATAGCAACAAAAGGTATATATTCACAGCAAATTTCATGAAAATGTGGCCTTAAGATACTTTTTCTTGTTTTTCTTAAGATATTGCACCTTGTCATCAGGAGTGCAACAGATCACAGTCATGGTTTTGAGTCATGGATTGAATCATTTTTCAGATATACAAAAAAAAGGGGGTTAGGAAAAAGGTTAAAGTAATTTAAAACTGCTCTACTTTGGCTCTGATGCAGCTGCCTCTTTCTGTCTGTAGTCACCACTCTTTAGTCTTGCTTAATGTCCTGCCTACAGCACTATCTGATAGGTTACACATCATTTATGATAGATACCACCCTACCATGGACTCCTCATACATAATTTATTTGTAAGAAGATACAGAAGTGTATTTTTTCAGCTTTTTTTTAATAAGGCTGCTCAACCAGGCTGTACTGCAGTACAGCATGACACCCTGACTCACTATCTGTGAAACTAAAATATATAATCAAATTCAAATTTGTGCAAAGATTATTGGCTACCTGTGGCACTGCTCTTTTCAGGCAGCTCACAGCAAGAGCATGCTCATGCTTTGTAAGAGTATCTCCTCTGATTCTTTGCATGTTTTAAATGGCGAATACCACCTTCTGCCCTCAAATAGGTGATTCAGAGAACCTCCATTTAAATGCAGCAGACTGAAGAACTCTTTAATAGAGCTGCCAAAGGGAGCCAATAAAGTTGTGTTGTATTGTATCATGTTGTACTGTATCACGACTAGCCTATCAATATGGATGGGAAAAGACCTACCATGGGGTTGAGCTCATTACTGTCATTACAGCAAATGTTATTTAGTAGGACCAATCTCTGTTAAAACAGACATGAGGAGAATGGAAGTGTTCCATAATGGATGCCTCCGACGAACATGCCAGATCTTTTGGCCTAATAAGATATCCAATAACGAACTGTACAAGAAAACGGGAAGCCGGAGCATCACCGAGGAGATAACACACAGACGCCTGAGATGGCTAGGACATGTGTTGAGGATGGAACAGGACCACATCACAAAAGTCGCCTTAAGATGGACACCACCAGGCAAAAGAAAACCTGGGAGGTCCAAAACCACCTGGCGCAGAACTGTGACCCAAGAGCTGGAACAGATGAACCTGACATGGGGAGAAGCCCAACATGCTGCCAGGGACCGAATGCAATGGAAAGTGCTCATTGAAGCCTTATGTCCCATAGGGGACGAAGAGGAGTAACTAAGTAAGTAAGGATCAATCTCATGTTATTCAACTGCACGATGTGTTAAAAATCAGAAATGTCACATGCGACAAGTCAGAAACAGCCTCTGGTTGACAGACTCAACTCAAGGCATCATGGGATTGTCAATGGACAGTTAACAACAACAGTGATATTTGGGGTTGCAGGGATAGGAAAAAAAATCCGTACAGTCACCGGCCTAGAATTATTACTAGAAAAAACTGTATTTCACTCTATGATGGTTAAATTTTGCAATTTATCCACAGTTCTTATGCATGATCTGTGTGGATCACGGATCAACTATGATCCGTTATACCATGTCTTGAAGCAAAGTGTGAGATTTTGACCAAACTGTGGTGCTAAACAGAAGGTTGCTAAAATAATTTACAAGGCAAAATTAATATTCATGTCAAATTTTGTGACAGTCTCTCTCATATATATTACTATTGAAGCATTTTCAAAATCTGGAAATGATGTAGTTCATTTGCTTCATTTCCCATAACACAAACCAATGAACTTGTACAAACTCCTCTGGAACAACATCAGGGAGGAACAATCCTTCTATGTCTACTATTGCAATATCTGATTATAGGGTTTTAGGTGGAAAGTTAACATTAGAACCAAAGTAATCCAAAAAGCTCACAACAAAAAAATAATTATCTATCACAATAGATATATTATGATTTACAGAAGAACATTACGGCCACATGAGAAAAAATTGTTTATATTCTGATTCTTTTTTCACGTGGCCCTAATCCTCTTCCATAATGACTATGGGAATGGATACAACAAAAATAAACAGCTTAGACTCAAAGCATATAATCTTAACCTACAAAAATGGCTTCACCTGTCTCGCACAGATAACAATATGTGTCAGCTCATACACAGATAATCTAAAGAAACATATACTAGACAGAAAAGAAAAAAATAAATAGCAGGACCAGACATGTGAAGAGTGATTGTTGCAGTCTGAGTTCACAGTGCAGACAGGGTTCTTCAGTATTCTCCTAGTTTTTGCAGGCAGGATTCAATACATACTATTATCCAGTCTGATGGCTGTTGACACTAAGAGGACCTCAGACACATCTTACACCTTGACAGGACTGGAATGATTGTTTAGAGTTCAGTTTATCCTCCTCTCTGTTACCAGTTTATATATCCCAACATGTGATGCTGACTCTCCAGCACAACACTACAAAGAACATGGCAAAGGCCACGACTGTTGTGTATGTTAAAGCAGTCAGTCGCATGTCCTGAAAGCTCTTAGTGTGCGTTCAGACAGAATGCAAAGTGAATTTTAGAGGCGGAATAATTGCATAAGAAGTCAGTGGAAACATGCAAGTAGATGCAAATTGGCCTGTGTTTGAGGCAAAGACGAGTCTGCGTGAGAAGAACATGTTTTAATTCAAGGGAAAAAAATTTCACAGAACCTTATGAATCTTCATAAATGCACAAAGACTGGAGGGGAAAAGAGAGAGACCAGAGGGAAATAACAGAAAGAGAGATTAGTCAGAGGCCGAGCTGAACATAAACACACACAAGATTAACTACCACACACCACACACAAGGTCTGCGAGTCCATTGCTAGCTAGCTTACAGCTAACATCCAAATTTGCACAAATGACGCGAGACAAAACTTTATCAAGGTTCCTTCCACGAGGAGTTCACACGTTCTCCCTGTGTTCTGAAACAACAGGGGGATGATGAAGCACTGAAGCTAACTGAGATGCGCCCCCGCCCTGAGTCTCGACCCACGAGTTCCTGGCCGCTCCAAGCAACCACGATCCTAGCTGGTCCCTGTTCATCCCCAGTTGAACTCTCCGTACTGTACATGACCCTCATTGTTTGGGTTTTTTCCCAAACTAGCGGTGCAACAATAACGCTTTAAAAACAGTACTGGTCCCTAAACGGTGCCTGAACTTCACTAATTTAACACTAAATAACAGTTACAGTAATAATAACATCCAAATAAGTTTTGAGTAGATATTCTTGGTAATCTCAAACAAATGTAGTCTCCACATCATAGATAAAAATGTCAACTCATCATGACGCATCGCATCTAATGTTTAATATCTACGTGCCCCATCACCCAAGTCACAGACACCCACACTGCCAGCTGATGTGTTTGGCACGTGATCACACAAGCAGTAGAGCACACTGCATCTCTCTGCTGTCAAATGTTACATGTGTGTGTGGCCAAAAACTTTGAGTTAAATACAGCTACACTTCAGACTATTTCGCTTACCATTAACTGTGCATAAGGTAGCTACTAGCTAACGGTAGGCTAACATCACCTGCTGCCAGGGCCATATTGTGTGCTGCTGTAACGTTAACTAGCGATGGCTTGTGCAGTGATGCTTTTGTTTTCTGTAATGTCTGCAGCAGAGGGCAAATATGACATCAAAATCTGTGTTGCGAGTCGGTCAATCAATCAATCTTAATTTGTAAAGCACCTTTCATATAGGTTAATGCAATTCAAAGTGCTTGACAGATGACTGACAAACAGAACACGTGAAAGACTATAGAGTGATAGAGTGGAATAACAACTATATTCTCTATTTCAAATGGAGTGTAAAAACAAGAAATAAAACTGTTGAGAATGGCATATAATAAAATAGATTCAAGTGCTATATTAATAATGTAGAGTTAAATAAAACCTAGACTAAGAACTAGATAAAATATAGTAACACAAAACAAATCAAATGTATAGAATGTTAAAGTACCCAAACCTACCAAATCCTTTCGCCAATCCAAATAAAATACCTTTTATATTACATGTTAGTGAAGCTTTTTTGCCTGAACACACTTTAAAGGTTTGTTCACATAGCCATCAGCTCGGCTGATGAGCTGCTGAACTGTACAGCAGCTAATTTTCAGCTGTTTTTATATGTTATTATATTATGTCACAACTTTTTTTTAAATTGCCACTGCTGGTACCCAATCTCTAACAAACTCATTACCGATCCCAGTGACAGAAGAAACTGTTCCCTGATGACATTTTTCAGATGTTTCTGTTAATAACAGCAATGGGGAAACTCTGAATGAATTTAATCAGCTACCTTTCATTATGGTCACTGCAAATGAGACCTCTAAATAGAAACCTCTGTCATGATGATCATGTTTGTTATCAGGGATTGAGGTGCATCCAATCACCTGTATAGCATCAGTGAGAACATTTCATAGGAAAGTATAATTTTTAAGTGATCAGTTGAACACGCTGAAGGCAGCAAAATGGTCCTTTTTCGATTATGCAAGAACAGTATACAATCATCTCTCGTCTACATCACCTCTATACTGTCAAATCTGTCAGGTTAGCTTTTCATCTCTAGGTATTTTTTAAGGCTGCACTATTTTTTTTTACCTCTGTACACTTAATGGTGACATATTAATGGTTTTTGCTCTGTTGGAAATCCATTATAGGGCATTACGACTGACCTCTGGAGTGATGGATGTATTGTCAGCGGTAAGGGAGGGTACAACGTGGGCAGGTAAGAGGGGTCGGGGTGATAGGGGAAGCAGGAGTCGAATCTGATGAAAAACAAGTTAAATCAATATGCCCCGTCATAATTCTTCCTCAGAATTTTACTGATCAATGACAGAAAAATGTCTCTACGTGTCTGCGCCACATTTTCATCATACTGTTCTTCTGTAATGTGCTTTTTTTTTTAAAAGCCACACAGCAGGTGATGTAACCTGTAACACACTTAAAGAACCGTTCAGTGTCGTCACTGTCTGCCCAACAGACAGTCAGTCCCACGTGGCCTTCACAGACCCCTCAGATCCCCCCTCTCCCCCTCTGGTGACAGTGGTCTGATGCTGAGCTGCAGCAGATCCCTGGTTACCAGATATCTTGAGGCTGCATGAGCTCTTGGCAAATCCAGAATGTAATAGAAATCCATGGCATGTGTCTAAACCATTAAACTGACTTAATGTAGTTGGTCTTGGCACGCAGCTCCATTCCCAGGATACATTCGGAAAAATTTTGCCCTCATTTTTGATGCAGGATGTGAGTCACTCTAAGCTTCTAACATGTGCCACTAGAAGTTCAATATGATTTTTGAAGAGAAAATCACTGCATAAATCTCAATCTTTAACAGCTTTTGATGCTTTTATGCTCAATTATGCCACAAAAAATCAAAAAACTGCTCAGCCCTCAAAGTGAGAGGTGTACACCACATCATATCAGCTGTACACATCCAAATCTGAAAACTAAGCAAATATTTTCTCAAGACAATTCAATTTCATTATGATTGTTTTTTATTAAATATATAAATTATAAATGTTAAAAGACCTAAAATTTAAGACTAATCAAGATGATTTTTTCTGAACATTACCAACCTGACCTGGCAAAAAATAAGTGAGTAAGTAATAACCATGAAACCTAAGTTATCACACTTTCCTCAAACTTGTAGCCATTGTTCCCCTGTACTCTTTGCTATTATTGTAATAATATAATTTAGTCCAATGAGAGACGAGGACTGAGGGGAGACATCAGTCACTTTCTTTTCCATCCCCACTTCCAAAATCTCAAAAGTCAAGCTGGCGAGCAAGTGAGTGTTGAGCAAGTGTCTAGGGAGGGTCGACCTCATGCCTGTTACAGTCCAGTGGTTGCGCAACCACATTTTTGCACGCAGAGTTGTAATGCTGTCTCACGAACATGCTTTCCCACTAATGGATACTGTTGTGTGTGCTTGTATTACGTGCACAGGTCTGGTTTTAATGTGTGTGGATTTTGAGACTGATTAAACTCTATAGAAGGGCTCAGTTTGTCGCTCCTTATAATTATTTTGCCTCTTTTTCGGTGCAGGCACCACAACGTCTCCTTTCACTTTTCAAATTAAAAACAAGCTACAACAAAAAACAAATAAACCCGTAGAGTGTAGATCTCTAGTATTGTATTGCCTTTGTAATCACCAGTATTTTGATTTGTAACTGTAATTTTAATTAGATAATTTTATATTTATTTTGTAATGTCCTTACATGTAACTAGTTAAATGTAGGTAGTTACTCTCCAGCACTGCTAGCACCCCATTCGAAATTTATGTGAAATTCTGTCATAATGAGCATCTGAATTCTTAAGATATGGATGAAAATTTGTTTTGTGAGGTCACAGTGACATTTGACCACCAAAATGTTATCATTTTATTCTTGAGTAGAAGTGGACGTTTGTACCAAATTTGAAGAAACTCCCTCTAAGTGTTCCTGAGATGTTGCGTTCGCTACAGTGAGATGGACATGAGGTCAGAGTGACCTTGATCTTTAATCAATCATTCTTGAGTCCAAGTTGTCATTTGTGCCAAGTTTGAAGTTTGAGGCGTTCCAGAGATATCAAGTTTACAAAGATGGGATAACCCAAAAACTTAATGCCTCTGGCTACGTCTGTAGCTGGCATGGAGGCATAAAAAACAGTTTTTCAAGGTTTTCCAACAGTGTCCTTCGTGTGCATTTGTTTGGTGTATGGAATGAATATAACGCCATAAATCAAAACAGAAGAAAAATCGTCTGGCGGAGATAAAGATCAGCATTCAGATACTGATTTTGATGTTGACCAGCATGGCAATGGTTAAAGTTTCAACGCGTTGATGCTTTAGGGTCACCTTTAAAAAAATAGTGTGTAGTGTTTGGGGGAAAACCAAAGTGACCTTGATGACCTCATGGTCTTCATGCGCTTAGCCTCTATTGATTATTATTAACCACCAGGGAAGTGAAATGTGTGTGTATGTGTGTGTACACTTGTAATAATCACATTACAGGGACAGTAATCTGTTAACACAGTCACCCTACAGGGACTCTGCTCCCATCTGGCTCTCACAGTGGTTACTGTTAAATTTTAGGGCTAAAACCTGCATTTTGATGAGCACTGGATTAAGGTGAGTGTTGGGATTCAGCAGATAGTGAATATTTTGGAGAAGTGTGAGCATTCAGAGAATGTAAGTCGATATAATGTCCTTGTAAGTGACAGAAAGAGTGTGTGTGTGTGTGTGTTAACTCCTACAGTCATTACCAGTCAGGCTAATCAAACTCACACTGTCAACACTCCACAATGACTGATTGGGGCTGTCAGTCTGTGTTAGCGGGGTCGAGGTAAAGGAGGGCATGTTTTGATGGGAGCCTCTACAGCACCAGCTTAGGATTTGGAATAACACACACAAATTTAGAGAGGATGCCACATCTATTCATTCAAATTATATGCACACTGTACTGAAATGGGTCCCTCAAAATTAAAAAAAAAAATTGTGAGATGAGCATGATGTGTTCAAATGCAAATTTGCAAATATTCATGTTCTGTGCAAAAGTGCAAGAAACATGTTTCCCTACCATGAAAGGATGCTGTGAAACAGACGTAACTCTAGTTTTACATCAAAGGAAGGTTAATGTGCTATGGTTGCGCGGTGGACGGGTGTACACAATTGCCTTCAAGGTTCAATTCACAATTCATGCAAAGATAATTTCTCTTGTTAACCTTTAACCCAAATTTAAAACTTACTTTAAGTACTTTAAGTGGGGGGGAAACAACCCGCTTCGACTATGAATCATATATTAAATAGGATTTCAACCTATTTAATATGCCATCTATATAGGTTTGGGGAGTAACGGATTACATGTAATAGGATTACATAATTAGGTTACAAAAAAAGAGATAAAGATAGCAGTGCACACACATTAACATATGGAAGCAGGCATCTGTTGAACTGCAAAGGAAAGTTTTTTATACAGTATAAAACAGCTGATTTACTGATGGTCCTGCTTTAACCACATTAAATGTTGTTTCTTATTATTATTATTATTATTACAATTATTCTTACGTTTTCCACCAAAATACCAACAACTCGCTTAGTGCTGCCTCACTTGAATGAACCTCCCACCTGACAGACAAAACAAATCTTTCGGTCAATATGGGCCCTCTGTTTTCATATACAAGTTTGTACAGTGTTTACAAAGAGACGTGTCTGAAATCAGTGTCGGCATCTCATACTTGCTCTGTGCTGAACTTTAAAAACTCTGCTCCACACATACGACGGGTGTTTCAGACACTGCTGTGGCACAAATAAATTGAAATTATCTCACCGACACCGAGGAACTGAGTCAAAGCACAGTAGCCTAATTAAATTTGTTCTCTAAGATAATCTGCACCATCAGTATTGCAATTAAAACCATACTGTGCCATACTCATTACCCTACAATTAGAATAATGACTCATTAACGCTGCTGGATAGTGAATTCGAGCCCCAACAGGAAAATTAATGGTCCCAACTGAACCGACTCATGAACTTCTGTCTCCTCAAACATTTTGAAAACTTTTCCATAACAAGGAAACAAGGACTTGGTTTATCGTTCTCTCTTCATCCCTGCAGAACACTTAGTGTCTCAGAGATAATCTGACAGGTCTTAATATCACACTTGATTCCCCAAATGAGATCCCCTCTGATGTTACAGGTGACTAATAAATGATTTAAAAGTAAATTAAATTACTTCTTTCTTTTTTTTTTGTATAATTATCTTCATTAATTTCATGCTGTACACCATGAGGTTTAACTTACAATCTTTCAACAACAAAACTAATAATACTTTTAAACACATATGTATTCCATAGCATGTCCTATCCTAGAATGGTGTAAAGCAACTTCTTGCTTCTTGTAAATTAAATTACTTCTTAAGTCGTAGACAAAAAGGTTTTATTTTTTCTTCTGTATTTTATGATTTACCATTTTGCTCCAATCACTAGTTTTTACTTGGTTACACAGATGATTTATTTTATGATGTCTACTTCAATTAAACTTTTGCTTTTCAAGCTCAAATTAATTGTTAAAATTTAGTCAATTAATTTACTAACAACTCCCTATAGGGAGAGGATCTGTAGTAGAAGCCGGGCAAATGGGAATATTTTCACAACTCCATAGGTAATTACTGAAACAGTGTGTACAAATGCCTGTTTTAAATATTTAACCACTTTGGATATGAAAGATCCTTTTAGTCATCTTCAAGATTTCTAAAGGAAGATTTCTGACTGATTAAAAGGTAAAGTGAGATTTGTTAGATAAACAAAGCACAGCTGAAACAGCTGCATTTCATAAATGCGTGCAATCACTGAGGTAATTTGTAACCTGCTGATCACATAACTGTCATTTGTTGCAATGTGCTGTTTTCAACCTCTGACATATAGTAAATAATTTGTACGTGTGTGGGTGGTACAATGCATTCATGCAGGATGTTATTTTTATGATAATGCATAAAGTAGTAGGGTTTTGTACAAGCACAAACAGGATTTTAGTCGAGTACAGACCTTTCTTTTAACATTTTTACAAGGGAATGAAGATGTTAACACAACTTAAGCCAGACTGCGTCACACTTCAGAATTAATTCTCATAGCAACCCATTTATTTATTTTTCTAAATGAATATGTTGACATTTTCCAACATTAGTTAGTTGGCATTAGAGAACAACAGAAAAAATGTAGGAGGGCAATCAGGGCTGATGACTCAACTCAAAACTAAAGAGGACAAAGTGCCCCAAGCTCTGGAATAAATTATTTTACAATGTCAAAATAAATGAATTTCATGTTTTAAACTTTTGGTTAAAGAGTCACTTATGATTTCAACCTGTTTTTATTATTCTGTTCTGTTGATTTTACTGTGTCTATTGTTTAATTTTTTTTT